>JAGGAX010016858.1:0-14825 GCA_017657335.1 Termitomyces titanicus | reverse complement strand
TGCAAAATGATCAGCCCAAGGTACTCAACCTTGGTCTGCTCAAACTCACACTTCTCATGCTTGAGGTAGAGCTGGTGTTGGCAGAGGTGCTCCAGCACAATGCATGTGATGCTCTAGCATCTTGGTATAGATAAGGATATTGTTGAGATACATACAAACAATGCCCTCCATGATAAGATCATGGAAGATGTCATTCATCATTGTTTGAAAGGTGGCAGAGCTGTTAGTGAGGCCAAAGAACATTACCAAAGGTTCAAAGGGTCTGAAATTAGTCCAAAATGCTCCCTTCCATTCATCACCTTCCTTGATGCATACATTGTTGTAGCCCCAGCAGACATCCAACTTGATGAAGTACTGTGCATCTCATAGGTCGTTGACAAGCTCAGAGATGGGGAGGGGGTAGCGGTTCTTGATGGTCATTGCATTCAGGACATGGTAGTCCTGAACTGGACAGATAGACTCATACTTCTTCTTAATGAAGAATACTGAGGAGGCTATAGGCAACTTTGAAGGGCGTATCCGACCTGAGTCGAGGTTCTCCAGACACATCTAGCTCATCCTGCTCTCTTGAGGTAAGAGAATACACCTTGTAACTAGAGGGTTTAGCACCCAAGATGAGTTCTATTGCATGGTCCCACTGCTTGTGTTCAGGAAGCAAATTGAATGATGCCTTGGAGAACATGCCTTTAAAGTCATGGAGGTGATGAGGAACGGAGCTATGGAAGGGCTTGGGCTGGGAGTTCACCATAAACACCTGAGCCAAGCGTTGAAATGTAGTCTGGTCTGCCTGTATCTCTGTCGCACTTGGTTGGGCATGCAGAGTTGCAGCGTAGATCCTATCACCTACCTCAATTGCCTTGTCTAGATATGCACTGGCAAATTTGCCCTCACATCCATCTCCCTGCAGAGGTACACACCTACCTCTGACATCTTCTTAGAGGGCCTCTCTATAAGAGAATGCCAAAGAGGGCAGATCCAACAGGTCAATGTCTGCAAAAGTAAGGTGCTCTACATGACAAGCGCATATGGCAGTGCACTCTAGGACCAATGCTTTGTGCTCCTCCCTGGCTTTGTCCACGCACGTGGAGCAACGTCAAGGACACTGACTTATGCATACTTTGCCACTAGACCAGTTAATATCTAAGTTATGCTCTTAGAACCAGGTGAACCTGAGGATCATGTCCTGCTTCCCTAGACCTGTGACAGCAAAGGCAGCGCATTCTGAGTGCAAACAATAGTGCAACACCAAATCTACAACAGAGCAGATGAAGCCAGCTTTGTTGAGAGTACTGTCAATGTTGTACACAGAGATAGGATGCAATAGAGGTCTGGTGGTTAGTCAATTGTTGCTTCACATAGTCAGAGCCCTGTTGCATCACTGTCAAGTAGGGCCACAATGCTCTAGATCCATTGTGTATCCATGGTCTGGATGAAGGAGTGGAGGCCACAACATACCCTCAGAGAGACGTCGCTCCCAGCAAGAGAGGAAAGAGCATACAAGAGGGGAGCAAATTAGTTAAGACTTTGACCAATGAGAGAATCTTATATGGTGAAGAGGGTGCTCATGATTTCCATTCTGGAATGGTCAACAGCAGAAAATATATTGACAGATTCTACAGACAGACAAGCAAACCAATTAGCACCAAGCAGCGGAGGCATACAACTCATTCATCACCCAACTAAAAGTCCCCTCCTGCTTTTTGAAGGGGAGCAGCAATGCCTTGTACCTCCTTGGAAGTAGACTCATTCAGTGGCATGTATACTTTGCTTCAGAGAGTTGCATGGAAAGGTCCTCCTGCTCCATGGGGGAGAGGTATTGTACCTCCATGCCCTGAGGACAATGACGTGTGAAGTGGCCAAGTTTGCTGCAGCAGTGACAGAGCAGAGGAGTGAATGAATGTTGGTGGGAGGCATCAATGTCCATGAGTATGCCAGGCAGAAGAGGGCATAGAGGGGGATCCACTGGTGCTGATAGGACTAGGGCACATATCAGAGGAGGGCCTGAAAGCATGGGGCGAGCTTCCAGGATGCCCAGAAGCCTCTGAGACGGTTGAGAGGCATGGGGATAGCAGAGCTCACGTTTAAGCTCCATAAGCTGCCACTGATCATGGGCAACCTTGAACCAGGTCTGGATCTCCTCATTGTAGGAGCATCTCTCTGCAAGGTTGTCAAAGCACTCCATCAGAGTAGGGTGTAGACCCTCACGGAAGGTAAGACAGAGCTGGAGACCGTCAGGATATCTTGCCTGTTGTACCAGTGCACAAAATGAGCTGATGTACTTGTCAAGAGTCTGCCTACCTTGACTGTACTGGCTGAGGTCATGAAAGGAGAGAGCAGCAGCTCTGGCAGGGTTGAGGGGGAAGAACTCAGCTTAAAATTTGCTCTTAAATGCTGTCCAATTGGTGAATGAACTATGCCCTCCCAGACAATGGAATTGGAGTGCATAAATGGATGCTCAGCAGCTATCATCAGTGTGTTTGAGTTGAAGGCATCACCACTGAGTTGGATATAGGTGATGCAAGACTGAAAGAAACACTCCTCAGCAGTGTAGTTGCCATTGTATAAATCCAGAAGTGCTAGGGTGTGGAATTTTTGAGAGCTGGAGTACAAGGGATGGAATCTGCTCCCCATGATGTGAGGGGAGTAGGTGGAGTGGCTGAAGCTGTGAGAAAGTGTTCTAAGAGTTTCTGGAGGGAGTCTGAGATTGTGGCAGTGGTCTGGCACAGTCCAGCAAGTTCAGGGGTATGGAGGGTAAGTGAGGCTTGGGTGGCCTGTACCTGGGTTTCTAGAGCAATCAGCAGTCCCATGCTTTGTTCTCCAGGTCAGAGACCACAAAAGGGGTAGCTGGAGGGGCTGGAGTGGTCATAGAGAGCAAGCAGGGCTCAAAAACAGTTCAGTGGAGGAGATACCAGTAAGGGCAGGAAAACAGGCTCAAGCAAGCTAAAGGGAGCTCCCAGACCAAGATGAGAGACTTGTTCTGCTATAAGGGCGATCTCTGAAGGCTGTGGTGCAATTACACAACTGCCAGAGGGAGATGCAAAGTCTATATTGAGTACTGTACAGGTAGGTACATGTATAACTACACACCTGGCAGAGGGAGATCCAAAGAGAACAAGTCTGGGAATCCCCTATGCCAGAGCAATGCTTCAGAGGTAGCAGAAGTGTGAAAATTAACTGTACAGTACACACAAGCCACATAAAACAAAAAGATAGCCCCAAAAGGGGCATATCTCCAAAAATGATCAAGACTCCAGAAATATCCATGAGCCATTGAGAACACTCATTGATTACTAAGCATCAAGCGTTCTTGATGCTCTGAAGTGGCAACAGATAGACTGGGGTCAAATAGAGAGAGCAGAGTGAGTAAATGGAAAAAATAACAGAGAAAAGGGAAAAACAAAGGAAAATATGGGAAAGATGGAACATGTAAAGGGAGAATGGAGGTCTCCTGACAAGTACACATAAGCCTCAAAACAAGAGAAAATCCAAAAGGAGATGATCAACTCTGGACTCTGCCTTGATGGCAACATAGACCCTGCTTATATAAACTGCAAGGTGTCCAGTGGTTTATCTAAGCAGGCCATGCCTCAAAATGGAAGTTGACTGACAATAGAAGAAGATGACAATGACAACATTGTCCTCCTTGAACCTAAACTGTTTGCTATTTGTGCTCTCAAAGTGCTGACTGTCCACAGCAATGAGGCAAACATTCTCAAGAATGGACGACAGGGGAACCAGAAGGGTTCTCAGAAAGATGTTGTGGCAAAGATGGCCATGGCCTTGCATGCCAGTCAAAAGAGTGGGGTGAAGTTGGTATGTACAGACAAATAGAATGTGCAGAACAACCTGCTCACCTTTTGGAGTCGCATTTATTTCCCTAATGTGCTAGAGCTTTGGAGACAAATCTTAGAGTAGCATCACGACTCTTGCATTGCAGGTGACTTCAATTGGTGAAAGACGTTGGAACTGGTGTCCCAAAATTACTGGTGGCCACAGATGTCACACTATGTTAGTACTTACACTAGCACCTATGACCTCTGCCTCCCACCAAGCCCCAACGTCAGCGCCTCATAGAACGGCTCCACCCTCTTCCTATTCCTGCCAAGTGCTGGAGTGTAGCCTTTGTTGACTTAATTGTAGAACTCCCAGATGCCTATGGGTATGACACTGTCATGGTTGTGGTGGATCTCTATAAGAAACAAGCTCATTTCATTCTTACCCACACCACTTGCTCAGCCATGAGGGCTGCAAACCTGCTTCCCCAGCCAACCAAGCTATCTGGAACTTTTTCTATCCTGCATATTAAGCCGCCACACTTTAGAGAGGAGGTGATGTCAGGGGACCTCCATTCTCCCTCTACATGTCCTATTTTTTCCCTGTATTCCCTTTGTTTTTCCCTTTTCTCTGTTATTTTCCCCTGTTCTGTTCTTTTCATTTGATCCCAGTCTATGTGTTTCCACTTCAGAGCATTGAGAACGCTCAATGCTTATGGTCCATGGCTACTTCCGGAGTTTTGATCATTTCCAAAGATATGCTCCTTTTTGGGCTGTCTCTTGTTTTTGTGTGGCTTACATGTACTGTACAGTTAGTTCCCATGCTTTTGCAACTTCTGAAGTGTTGCTTTGGCATAGAGGATCTTTAAACTTGTTCTCTTTTGATCTCTCTTTGCCAGGTGTACATATACCCACCTGTACAGTACTCAATTGCACTACAGCCTTCAGAGGTTGCCTTTACAGCTTCATTCTCTGATTATAAAGAGCTCAGTGCTCTGCGAGAGGGTCAGTTGGCTCCTGTTGGGGGCATGTTCCACATAGTTGGCTATGGGACAGTGAAGAGGACAGTCCAGACCCCATCTGGCATATTAGAGCTGGTCTTCAGAAAGGCTCTGCACACTCTGGACCTTGCTGCAAATCTGATCTCAGTTAGGAAGTTTAACCAGGCAAGATTCTCAGTCACCTTTACTAGTGGATAGGCAGTTTCTGCAATCTGAGTGGCAGAGAAGTGTTGGTTGATTGCCAGAAAAGGTGCATGTACCTCCTCACTGCCCTTGATACCACCATGGAACTAACAAAGGAGGTGAAAGGCATTTCCAAGGACTGTGTCTATGGAAAGCATGCTACACATCTATATGATGCTGAAGTGGAGGTCAAGACTGAGCTGAACCAATGTGTCTTGATCTGTGGAGGCTGTCATGTCACTCAGGGAGCATTGTACATGATGCTAGCAGATGGTGAGACCTCTTACCTAGCTGCATACTTCTTGTTTTGAAAAGATGTGGATACTACCTCTAATGGCCTTCAAAACATATCATGTTCAGTCTGAGAGGCAGATAAGGAAATGGTCAGAATCAATGCAGGTCACAAGTGAGTAAATAGAGACCTAAGCTCAACTCAAGGTCCATAAAATACATACTTGTGGGGTACTGTGATAATGGCTATTGGCTTTATAATAAAGGGACAAGGATGATAGTCACCTTATAAGACATGGTGTTTGTGCCACATGGTCATCAGTGATGGCAAAGATGAGCTGCTGACAAACTCACCACCTACTCTGAATCCTATAGCTCATGGAGTTATTCCTCTCATCACCTCACATCCACACTACCAACAGACCTCTCTACAAGCTGCCTTTCTGAGTTCAAACTTGGCTTTTGCAGCTCCTTGAGCAGATGTATAGAGTCCAAAAATGTTGTCCCAAAATTATGATTACACTCATTGGACTTGATATTTGGAGGCCAGAAGACACTGACATTGATGAGCATGTGAGATGAATTTGTTGTTGACAAAGCATACACAGAAGAGGTTTATTTGATAGAGCTGCTAGTGGATGAAGCAGACAATGACCTGATGATGGCAAGCTAAAAAGTTGAGTATTTCTGAGAGTAATTCTAATTAGGTATAAAGGTTAATAGCCCCTTACAATAAAGCCTTTATTAAGGGTTGTTATTAAGACTTGACTCTTAAACAAAACAAAGGAGTTACTCTTCCTGCTTGAATTCAACTTGCAGAGGAAATGACTCCACAAACTGATACCAATTGACTTTTTATGGCAGACAAACCATACCAACAGCTCCTTGAATCACTAATGTGAGTGCAGGTTGCCATACAACTCAATATATTTTATGCTGTCAGTGTTCTTGCTTGTTCCAGTAAAATCCTGGATCAGCACACTGCAACGCCCTTCTCTACATTCTCAGTTATATCAAAGGAACCTTCAACTATCATATTACTTACTCCTAATACCCTGAAAGTACTATTAAACCTATAAGATACGTTGATGCAGATTTTGGAGAGGACCTTGACACAAGGAGGTCAACAAGAGGATATATATTCATGATGTCTGAAGGAGCAGTATCTTGAAATGCAAAACACCAGAACATAGTTGCATTGTCAACCATAGAGGTGGAATATATGGCTCTAATATACAGTGTGCAACAAGGACTATGAATGCACAATTTCTTGGTCAAGATCAAGTTGAGATAATCTCTTCCTATTATTCTCAGTGCTGACAACTGCTCCTCAATTGTCTTGGCTGGTTTGACAAATGGACACTCCTATGTAAAGCACATCAACATACATCGCCATTACATTTGGGAGTGAGTAAAGAAAGGCAATATCAAAATACAACCAGTGGTGTTAACTTAGAACATTGCTGATCTCTTCCCTAAGCCTCTCCATCAAGCTCAACACAAATACCTCATTGCAAAACTTGGACTTAAACCTTCTATTGGATCCTTATGTCTGAGGGAGTGTTGAGGGATATGTGCAATGTTGCATCAAAGCTTAAAAGTCTAAATTTTTTTTTGTTTTTACTTGCCTTTTTTGAGCATCACCACTGCTAACCTTGTATTTTCATGCTTGTATATTTACCATTCTTTACTAAAACCTTATTTCTGCTCATCCAAAGGTCGGATACAGAGAACAGTCACCCTCAGTCATCTTATTATTTTTGTGGAGTGACTGAGAGTGAGTTAAACTTATTATATCTTCTCAACATTTTTACTTACAGTTACCTGTAGACTTATATTGTATTGTTACTCTACAAGTCAATATAAATATAGTCATCTTACCATTTCTGTGAAATCACTGAGGACTTATATTGTATTGTTACTTTATAGCTTTGAAGGATGAAACAATGATCTAGACAATGTTAAAAGATGGCCTGGATACCTTAGAAGATAATGAGGACATGCTTGGAAGCAATTACACTTCTGGTATGCCTGGCGGACTTACAATGACCAAGCTATAAAAGCCTGAGCAGGTATTGAATACTGAACTGACCGATCTAGTCAGCACTGAAGTTACTTCAATGATCCAACCCCTGACAGTGGCCCTCAGAATCACTACATTGCAGACTGGTGTAACATGAAGGAATCTAGTACAAGCACTGTGACTGAAAACAATGTTGAAGAACTGATTCTTTGACCCATAATGATGCAAATCTGGTCTCTAATGTTCTAGTTAGTGTATATCAACCTGAGTCTCAGCATTTAGTTGAAGCTATGAGCAATATATTTGCTCTATGTTAGCATGGGAAGATGGATGCTAAATCTCAGACTTGAATTGCCACAGCATATTGGCAGCAACATTACTTGAGGCATTCCCAGGTATCTATAACAACAGTGAAATCAGTCACCACCATACCCATACTAATGGTGCCAGGAAATTTGAAGCTGAAAGTTTACCTATTGAGCCAGACCATGTTGCTTCCCAATTTATGTGACTTTAAGATATGAGAGATGAGAGGATTCTCTTGCTATGATGACTGCAATTTATTCAACAATCAGAAAATCTAGATTGTGACCCTGGAGGAAGTGATAATGGTAGTAGCTGGAGAAGATCATGATGGAGGTAGAGGTAACTAAGATGGTTCAAACTGTGATTATTGGAGAGGAAATCTGCCTCTCCTGCCCAACCTTCCTGAAGGAGGAGACTGAGACCATGATCCTGGTCCACAGCATCATAGAGAAGAGCTTATTCCTGTGCATCAAGTACAGTGGTTCTCTGTATTTGCTTTGGCAGATGGTTGGAACAAGACCTCTAGAGTCAACAAGGCTACACAAGCCTACAATGACAATATGCATCATCATTTGGCAAGCATTATTGATGATGCTGTAGAGCTACAGCTGCTTGAAGGAATCAAGCTCAGAAAAGCCAATCCTAAGCATATTCAGGCATATCAAGTAGGTTGGTTGTTTATGGGTGCATTCTGTGTGCTTTGATGGTTTCCATGCTTCCAGACCCTCTGAAGTGCTGGTCCTGGCATAGAGGATCCTTATACCTGTTCTCTTTGGATCTCCCTCTGTCAGGTCAGTAGTTACATTTGCATCCACCTGTACCATTACTCAATATACTTTGAATCTTCCTCTGCCAGTTGTGTGATTGTCCCACAATATCCTGAGCTGCCCTTACAGTTGTGCAAGTAGCATAAGATCCTTAAACTGATGACCAGTGCATCATCACCTCTAAGCCTGTCCAACACATAAATAGAGGTGAAGAAATATCAGACAGCAATTATGGGCTGTCTGATTCCAAAACAGATGAGGAGAAAGAGGCAAAGCAGTCTAGGAGGACTAGGCACCAGACCAAAAGTTATGAAATTCTGCAATATGTCAAAGGAAGGTTAAGGATGCAAAGAAATGTGAGCACAATCACTGCAGTACTGGAATTTTTTTCCTATAAAAAAAGTGCAAAAGAAATAAGTCATGCTTACAGTGTTCCTTTTTTCAGGGTAAAAAGCCTTTAGACAATGGAAAGTGACATTTTCTAGAAGAAAAAGCTGACAAAGAAATGGCATAACATATTTCTTTTACATTTTTTCTGATAGAAACATCTTCTGGTGCCAGAAGTAAATGCTCACTTGAAGCACATCTACTTCCATAAAGGTTTGTCAAGTCAGATTCCTGATGGTCTGGGAGCAATGTTCATGTCAGAAAATCATGCCAAGAGGCTGAACCCATGCTTTGTTAGCAGATTAGAGTAGTACTCTTACTGCTCTTTGTCAGCGAGGCTGCCACTATGGATTATTGCTTAGGGCATGTAGCTTCTAGACCAAGAACTGTGGTATATAACCATGCTATAAGAGGATTTCCCCTCAACACTGCCAATCTCCATCAGCTCTTTAACTATATAGTAAATCTGTATGTACCTTGACACAATCATGGCACTGCATACATGCTCCTATTGAAGCTATAGTGACTTGCTAAGAACATTGTCCCTAGACTGAGGGACAAAGTGATGAATATATCATCAATGCATCCTAACTTTGTGGACTGGGGCAATTTTATAACTCTAGCAAACTACAAATCAACTGC
The DNA here is from genome assembly GCA_017657335.1 of Termitomyces titanicus. Taxonomy (NCBI): domain Eukaryota; kingdom Fungi; phylum Basidiomycota; class Agaricomycetes; order Agaricales; family Lyophyllaceae; genus Termitomyces; species Termitomyces titanicus. The sequence goes on along the minus strand of JAGGAX010016858.1, from coordinate 5,512 downwards.
AAACTACAAATACAATATGTATATGGGCTTTGCATTTAACCACACCCACCATATCCGCTGATAGATGTTCTTTGGATACACATTAGTTTATACAGCCTGAGGAGGTAAGCCTGTTTACCAAGAGGCTATTGAGGCTTATAACCAGCTTTTTCCCTCTAAGTCCTTTTAGACTATTGAGGGCACAATACTTTTGCTGCACCACATAAACAGGTTGAGAGAGTACAGTGCTAGCTATGCAGTTAGTGGCTTGCTCATTCAATACAATTGGTATTTATAATTGGTTTATGTTTTCAAACTTAGATTTTTTTCTATTAACTTTTCTTTGGCTTAAGTTATAAATGACAAATCTTTCTGAAAAAACACATCAAATACATGATATTTTCATATTCAGAAGAAATATGTGAAATATGAATTATCTTTCTCACATGTCTCTAGAGAAAACCATAAAGAAAAGCTGTTGTTTGTTGTGAAAAATAATATAAAAACTAAACATGCTTTTTTCAACTATCAAGATTTTTCTAGATGTATTGTGTTAAAATTATAGAACATGTTTCAAATAGAACAGATGAAAGTGGATGATGATAAGAGTTGAGAAAAGCAAAAGTAGTCATATTGCAAACTATATAGTCATTGAGTTAAATTTAAGATTTGTAACATTGTATCCACTTTTTGCCAAAGTAGCAAGATAAAAGATCAACATGAAACAGGCCTTTCACAGAAATGATGAGAGTATTAAGTCAATGGCATAAGACTATGAGAACATCATAAGGAACCAACATCATATGCTGATGTTAAATAGTAGTACAAGCCAACCATCTGAAGTGGATTTCCAGATATTATTATGATGAATAATTGTTGAATTGTTGTTGATGAATGTGAGAATGCATTTGCCATCTAGTAAAAATTCAGCAGATATAACCTGACCACTACACACTTCAACAGATGTGAATGTGTCAGTGTGACTATTCAACTCCTGGAGCTGTGAGGCATTCCACACTCTTACAAAGGTGTCCTTTGATCCAAAAACAATCCACTTGCTATTGGATGAAAATCTAACAGATGTGACTGTGCCAGTGTGACCATTCAACTTTTGGAGCTGTGAATCATTGGAGGCATCCCACACTCTTATAAAGGAGTTCTCTGACCCAGAGACAATCCACTTGCCATATGAAGAAAATGAAACACAAGAAACACTATCTGTCTGCAATATATTTACTAATGGCATTAAGTTGTTTCTGTGTCCCTTCAGTGATGGGATGGAAAAACTTTTCTTCCACCTTTGTGATAAAGCCCTCTGACCATGTTGCTAATAATGAAATATACAAATGTGGTGTTGACAAAGCAGCTTCACTTGTGCTAAAATAGATAGCAGAGTTGGCAGCCTCTGTTATCTTCTTCATAAAATCTAAATCTTCCATGTTAGGTTGCTCTTGAGATTAGTCTTTTCATAAAGAACAGTTATACTTATTTGACCTTTGCATGCACTTGTTGAAGCATAAGATGACAATGCCTTGATGATTGAAGCAGATTCATTGCTTCTAGCCAAAAGGGAACATTCATCTCAAAAAAACTCTATATCTGAGATTTGATACTCTCATGCACTTTTGGTGTCACTTTCATTATATGGTGCACCTAAGATTGACATGAATATTTCAAAGCACCTGGCATTTTTCCTTGAACACAGACTTGAAGATTGGGAACTTCAGAATCCAGAAGAAATGATGAAGGCAAGTCATAGATATTAAAGTGAAGACCTTTCAACATTTTGTCAAAACAGAATTGTGTGAGAGAAGCATGGTTAATATCTGCATCACATGTCAATTTTATCATTTGTTGAACTATATGTAGATGTCCAAGAAATTTGAGATGATTGTGTCTTATCAAAGATGAAGTCTGGAAATGAAGCATAATACTAAAAGACACATTCATCTTTGATATAGAATACTGCATGGAGTTGTTCAACAACACTATCAGCTTGCTTCTTTATATCCCCAATATTTGTACCCTCAGAAAGAAGTTCTGCAACAACAGAAGTTGCTATATGCTCTTCTGCACAGAGAATCATAAAATTCATAAAAAGATTCAAACAAGATTTAAGAATATAATTTATCAATTTAGGCTGTTCCTTTAGCTAAAGATTCTTTGTAATCTTTAAAGTCAAGCAGCTTTCTTATTTGTTCATGTTGCTCTCCTTTAGTTGATTTTACATTTGACAATATGTATTTCACTGTTGTTGAAGCATAAATCAAAAGCCCATTTGCATTTTGCATAAGTTTCTTGAGCTCAGGCTCATTTTGAAAAGCTGGAAGTGCAGCAGTTAAGTATATCATACTGTCCATATTAGCCTCTTCCTGAGACACATCTTGAAGATGACAAACTGAGTCAGATGAAAAGGAGTTGGACAATTTAGCAAGTTCAAAGTTTGATCAGCTTGTAACAAGGAATTTGAGACTCTGCAAATCCTTCTTGTTAATGATTATAAGGAGTTCTTGAAGAAACTCTGATCCTCCTTCTCTTTCAATTTCATCTAAGCCATCAATAACACCAAGATATGGTGGAAGGTTAGAAGGTTGATTTTTAATGGACTTCTTCAAAGGACCTACTAAGAGATCCTGCAGTTTTTTTACTAAAGACTTGTTGGCTGAGTCTTTGTCAGCAGTCAATAAAGCCTTTGCAAAACATTGAGAATGATAAGCAAGCTGATATATAAAAGTGAGAACAATATTTCTCTAAAGTCTTGTATCTTCAAACTGCCAAAAGCAGAAAAAGGTGGCTTGAATATTATTTAATACATCAATGCCTTCATCACAGTCATGAGCTATAGTATAAGCAATTGTTGATTTTCCTGATCTTGGATGGTCAGTCAACTAGAAAGTTTGTAGGCTATTAAAAGATCAATCCTCAGCCCAATTATGAATCTACTTAAAAAAATCCTGACTTGTGTTCTTGATATGCAAGGTCCACAAGACAAGTCTTGGACATCATCAGCATTAGCTTTATATATAGCCCTATCAGAGTGAGGCCATCTATTCAGTAGTAGCTTTTAAGATTCTGATCAGTTTACAAACCTCAAATTCTTCCAAATGACTAACATTGAGTGAGTCCTGCATTTCTGTCAATCTTAAGAGCAAGCCTGACCTGAAAAAAAGAACTTGATGTCATTCTCTATGCATCCAAAAATGTAAGTGATTTCACTTGAAAATTTGTTGTCTGCTCATCAATGGTCTTGAATATTTTCTTGATCTGTGACTTGTCTTCATCATTCTGAAGGAGCTTCTTCCATATTGCCTTCTTAGATATCTCCTTGAGTTCATCAAATCTATCAATAATTATTCTGTATTATGTTAGCCCTAATACAAAAAGCAATAGCACTGAACATACTTAGCAAAACCTTTCATTAATTCCCTTGAATCTGTACCATTACTCAGGTAAAATGACCCTTTTACAACAAGGAAATGCTCTGCAGTCCAAATCATCAATTCATACAACTCATCATTGTTGTCAGCGACAGCCTATTATAAATTCAAACTGATGTTGCACAAAGAAGCAGAAATAGACACATAGTGCCAAGTTCAATTACAGTATTAACAATGCCAACAGGAAGTTTGAAGGGAGTTCTAGAAAGTGAATTCTCAACAAACACCACTTCAAGCCATCCCAAGTAGCTTGATTGTTGAATCTGAAGAGTATAAGAGGGGTTGAAGAAATGCTCCCTTTAAAGTATCTCTTGTTTTGGAGTGGCTTATGCATACTGTACAGTTAGTTTCCATGCTTCCAGTGCCTCTGAAGTTTTTCACCAGGTATAGGGGATCCTTAGACTTGTTGTCTTTTCATCTCTCTCTGCCAGTTATGTAGCTATGTATGTATCTACCTGTACAGTACTCAATGAACTTTGGATCTCCCTCTGCCAGTTGTGTGATTGTGCCACAGCCTCCAAGGGTCACCCTTACAAGTCTCTCATTTTGATCTGTGCTGTGTGCTGTGCTGTATATATTTTGGTGCCCAAGTGGAGTACACAGATCCATAGATTAGACAGAGTATAAGAAAGACTTTTGAGCTTAGTTTTTCCTCCTTGACCCTGCTCAAGCAGCTCTGTCCCCTTCCTCAGAGAGTGTCCATGGAGGTTGATGCCTCTTAGCAATACTCTTTCACTCCTCTGCTTTGTTGCCACTGTGAAAAACCTAGCCACTTTGTGTGCTACTGTCCTTATAAGATAGAGGTACATTATCTCTCCTCAGTAGAGCAGGAGGAACTGGGGAGCCCTCCTTTGACATGCCACTAATGAAGTCCACTCTGGAGGAGGCACAAGGTGCTGCTACTCTCTTTCTGAAAGAGGAAGAGGATTATTAGTCAGCCAATGGATGAGTTGTATGCCTCTGCCACCTGGTGCTAATCAGTTTGCCTGTTTATCTATAGAATCTGTTAATATATCTCCTTCTGTTAACCATTTTACAACTGAAACTGTAAGCACCCTCTCTGACATACAAGATACACTGTTGGTCAAAGACTCAACTGGCTCTCCATCCTCTTGTTCATCACGTTCCACTGCCTCACATTGGGAGTGATGGATCTCTCAATAGTATGTTGTGGCATCCACTCCTTCATCTAACTCCCTTCATCTGAATGTGGAGATTGAAACCATGGACACTTAGCAAACCTAAGGCATCATTGCTCCACTAGACAGTGATGCAACCAGGCTATTCATTGACACCAACTATGTGAAGCAACCACTGATTGACCACATGACCTCTCTTTCACCTTATCCCCATCTGAAACATTGATGGCACGCTTAAAAAGGCTGGCTCTATCTGTTCTGTGGTGAACCTGATGCTGAATTATTGCTCATACTTAGAACGCACCACCTTCATTGTCATCAGTCTAGGGAAGCAGGACATTATCCTTTGGTTTACTTGGCTCTGAGAGCACAACCCAAAGATTGATTGATCAAATGACCAAGGTCTATATGAATTGGTGTCCTGGATGTTGTCTACCTTTGCTGAAGATGCCCAAGAAGGACATCAAGCACCATTGGTATCTGAGAGCATGCTGCTATATGTGTTTGTCATGTAGGGTACCTTTCCTTCACTGACATTGACCTGCTGAATCCACCCTCTCTAGCATTCCTCACAGAGAGGCTCTCTACAAGAATGACAGAGAGGTGACTCTAAAAATGGAAGTCCCCCTACATCACCCCCCCTCTAAAGCACAGTGTCTCAATGTGCTGCATAGAAGAAGTACCAGATGGCCTTGTCCCTGCTTCACCTTAAACTGCAACTTACATCTGAACAGCCAGCCTGCTGTCCAGTATTTCCTCCACCTTGTGCTCTTCTTCGTCATCCACCAGGACTGGCCGCAGGTGCTAGTGTAAGACCCAATGTACCATGACATCTGTGGCCACCAGTAATTATGTGATACAAGCTTCAAAGTCTTCTACCTGTCAGAGTGGCCTGCAATGCATTGTGCTGTTCAATGATGTGCTTATGAAGCTCTGGGATATTGAGGACATAGATGC
>JAGGAX010016857.1:0-14890 GCA_017657335.1 Termitomyces titanicus | reverse complement strand
GGGACCTCCAGTCAGTTCTTCTCCCTTATAAGCTACATAAACTGAGTATTTCCAGAAAGTACAAGTACGTTTGTATGAAGGCTATGGTCTGTCGAACGAGAGATCAAGGCGTTCGAAGTTTTATCCAAAGCTGGGGAGACCGACAAGACGATGCAGCGGCGCTACGTTCGACAGGTGTGAGATCAATTTGAACTAAAAATCGAGGATCGCCACTATCCTTTTCTCATACATGAGCCTCTCGGTCTCAATGTCCAGATATTTGCTAGAATGTTCAAAAGCGGTCTTGACATTGGATTTGCTCAAGTTGTAATTTTACATATGTTGAAAGCTCTACTTCCGATTGAGGACGAATCACTCCTCCGGGAGAGCGAGGAAAATGAAATAAAACATCCTAGCGCAAGAAAAATCACGGAACAAACTGCCATCTTCGAAACCCGAGAACATGAAGGGAGTATCCGTCGTTGGTTAGGTGGTAAAACTAGAGCTATTCTCTGTGATTTCGGCGAAGCGCGCATAGGCAAAAAACTTCATGAAGAACTAATCCAACCTGCCCCTTTTCGAGCACCGGAGATCTTTTTGCATATCCCGTGGGGTACACCGGTGGATATTTGGAATTTGGGCTGCATGGTTCGTGACTCATGAGAATATCTCCTTCCCTCGTTTTTTCATCTGTTGGGATAGACATGGACCTTGATTTTCGACAACAAACACCTCTTCCCGCCTTCCCGCGAGGGAAGAAGCCTGATGAACAAACTGGTGATAAAAACCAGCTAGCTCGGATGGTTGCTCTGCTCGGACCTCCCCCGCGACAAATACTGGACCGTCCACGCGCGTCTGAGTTTTTCCACGAGGATGGATCGCCCAAAGGGAACATTCCAAATGAGACTCTCGAGTCCTTTTTTGCCTCGTGTATAAGAGAAAACCCTACACAGACGATGACGGCCGAAGAGTCGAAGATGTTCCTTGCCTTTATTAGAAAAACTCTGACATGGACGCAAGAAACGCGAGCCTCTGCCTCGGAATTACTCCGTGATCCTTGGATTAAATATCTTCAGCATTAGTTTGGCTTGATTTATGTAACTCGTGTAGAGTCGCTCTGTCGGGTATGTCACTGTAAGCACGGGCACTAAGGCGACAATTGATAGGATATGGCTACAGTTGCAGACACTTCACGACAATACTTACATAGAAGGTCAGTTGTAGGGGTGGCCCAGGATCGGCAATGTCCGAATGTCACAATTTTACCACAAACTGACTCAACGATTGCTACGATGCCTACTGAACGAGTCCGATAATCTGGCATCTGCAGCCACATACTGCCCACACAAAGCTTCTCCAGGCCATATGCTCCGCACTCCTCTTCATCCTAATGGCCGCTTACTGACAAGCACCCCATGGACGGTTCTTCAGTTCCCGGGGTACAGATACCACCATCGCACGAGTCCATCGATTTATCCGCTGTCCTCTCTGCTGATCTCCACCCCGCTCACACCCACGCATGCTCTGCGACCTGTGTTGGAGCAGAGGAGGACAAAGACTCAGGGATGAGAGGCAAATCCAGGCAAGTGTCACTTTATGCATTTTCCACTCACAATGAACCACCCTGCCACCACCAAAGACCCTACATGTCGTCCTCCCGTACTCCTCCACCAATAAGTGGGACTTTGACTGTGTAGAAACTGTCGGGCCTGGTTGGATGGGGAGTGGATTCGAGAGGTTGGGCGAGCCGTTCAGGAAGAATGTAAACGAAAGTCATCGTCCAAATGTCCACATCTACAGAATCATTGAGTATTGAATTGTAGAGTTCCTGATAGAACGGAGACGCGATATCTACTCCTACACATATAGAAAAGATGCAACTTGAGCTAGGTGTCCATGACGAGAGGTAAGGGGCGGACCAGGGTAAAAAGTAGTGAAGAGACCATGCAGAGTCAATTTATAATTATTAGTATGATGTCGAGGATAGGCAATCTACGCAAGTGGGTATTGGTAACTATTGCAGGGGCCGATTGCATACAGAGAACACGTTGCGGTATATCAAAAAGATTTTCGGTATTGATATAGACGCAAAATAGGTAAATAAACCCTTTCAACAGTTCGACACCCATGCCGAGGTACGGAGCTCCTTCGTCAACAACGCTCGGATGATCTACACATGACATAGTTGAGAATTGAAGGTATGAAAATGATGGATCACCCACAACAAAATCGAAATGGCAGTGGCTTGGTATTCGGTATTGATATAGAGGCAAAATAGGTAAATAAACCCTTTCAACAGTTCGACACCCATGCCGAGGTACGGAGCTCCCTCGTCAACAACGCTCGGATGATCCGAGTCTACCACATGACATAGTTGAGAATTGAAGGTATGAAAATGATGGATCACCCACAACGAAATCGAAGTGGCAGTGGTTTGGTAAAGAATAAGCAGAAGGTATGTTGGACGTGGAGTAGGGTAAACCTGAGTCCCTTTCGCCGCCGCCACACAACAGGGTAATATGGACTGCCAGTTTCCCACGTACCACTGGACAGTATATAGCTAAACAACGGGATCAAAAAGGAAGGTACTCTACTGAAGACGGAAGTATATGGACTCGCGGAGATGATAATCGGAAAGCGCTGAAATTAAACATGATAACAGGTGTGTATCGTTAAAAAGGCCGGGTCCTGTTCCCTCTGTGCTCGTGGACCGCTCTCTCTACTTTCCATATTTCTACGAAGCATTCGACAAAACCTTCCAGGTCCACCATGATCGATAATACACGTCTTGTTGAGTGTCTCGATGACAACAAAGCTTTCACCTCCGAAGTTGACGCTCAGGCGCTGAGTAAAAAGTTTGTTGGCGAGATCGATGTATCTGAGAGTACGTGCTTCTATTACGGCTTACCATGCATGTACCCAAACAACTGTGACGGACTAGACGAAGAACCTCTACTGAAAGAATCAAGGCGCCGTTTTGTGTTATTCCCGATCCAATACCGTGACTCGTGAGGTTGGTGTCGTCCAATGTTGTTACTCGTTCTATTACTCGCAAGATAGATTTGGCAGATGTACAAAAAGGCGGAGGCGTCTTTCTGGACAGCTAGGAGATAGATCTCTCCGTTAACCTTCGCGACTGGCGCGATCGCCTCAACAGCAACGAACGCCTTTTTATCTCGCACGTTCTTGCCTTCTTCGCTGCTTCCGATGGCATTGTCAATGAGAACCTTGTCGAGCGTTTCTCCAACGAAGTTCAAGTAGCTGAAGCTCGCTGCTTCTATGGCTTCCAAATCATGATGGAGAACATTCACTCTGAAACATACTCACTCCTCATCGACACTTATATCGAGGATCACGCTCAACGCGAGTACCTCTTTGATGCCATCAAGACCATTCCTTGCATCAGACGCAAAGCTGAATGGGCTCTCAAGTGGATCTCTGATGGGAACTCTACGTTTGCCGAACGGTTAGTAGCATTTGCTACTGTCGAAGGCATTTTCTTCTCCGGGTCCTTTGCCTCGATATTCTGACTCAAGAAACGTGGGCTCATGCCTGGCTTAACTTTTTCGGATGAATTTATTAGCTGTGATGAGGGCATGCACACCGATTTCGCATGCCTCCTCTTCAGTAACCTCAAGCGCCACCCTCATCCCGATACAATCAAGGCCATTATCACCGAAGCTGTTGTCATTGAGCAGGAGTTCCTCACAGGTGGGTGTACACCCCTCTTTAACATGCGTGTTACTCAATGATTATAGACGCCCTCCCTGTCAAGCTTATAGGCATGAACTCAAACCTGATGTGTCAGTATATCGAGTTTGTTGCTGATCATCTACTTGTTGCCTTGGGCAATGACAAGGTCTATAACAAAACCAATCCTTTCGATTTCATGGACATGATTTCGTTGCAAGGCAAGACGAACTTTTTTGAGAAGCGAGTTTCGGATTATTCAAAGGCTGGCATTAACTACTCTGGAGTGTCCGAGACAATAAATATGTCACCAACTTTGTATGTCTTTTGACTCCATTGATGATGCCTTCAAGCTGACCAGGATCTTCTAGTGTTCTTGATGAAGATTTCTAGATAGTCTTCTCGCTATGGGACATACCATCAATTATATCCACGTTTATAGATACTCCCACCAGAAGTAACAACTTCCGGGCAGATGGACCAGGAGGCCAAACGTGAGTTCGAGCCAAGGCCATAGTACCAGATTGATACCATCAATGACGATCTCAGAAATGAAAATCCCAGAATAGATATACTGGGGCTGACTGCAATATAAATGTCACCAGTAAGCATCACCAGTTACTGTCAGAGTATGTAATGTTAAGTATTTCATACGTTGAGCATATATATATCATGTATGGAGAAGCGCTTTATGCTGTACTACCTTTTTGGGCTTCCTTGAGAGCTTCTAAGCTCCACAATCTATTACTTAACAAAGTACAGTGACAATAATCGATCAGCCTCAACATCGGGTCAACATCGGGTTTCACAGGAATCAGTATTCAGGCCAAGACTTTCTCACACCTAGATAAGGACTAATAGAAACATTCATGTGTTTGCCGTTGGAGAAAATTCTTTTCTGGTGACCTTCTCACCTTAAACATCTCATCTTGTTATTTGCCTCTGCCCTGGACTGAGACTGGTCAATATGAAAGAGCATATTAGACACTTCCGAGAGTGTAGCGTGGAAAACCGACACCAATGGAGAAACTCGATCTCCTCAATCCTGCCACATCAGTGCCTTCCTCCTTGTGAGAAAGATGGAGGATAATCATGGACGCATAAAAGCTCTGACACAGTCTGAGAGGATCCAAACTTATATCACACTGTACAAGAAACTGCAAACTCATCCTATCTTCAACATCGATGGTGAACATAGAGTCAATCAATGGGCCAGTCCTTGCGGGCACGTAGTACTTTCCAATTAAGTAGGACAAGATTCCTCATTTCTCTTTTGTCTAGCCACGATGGCCAGCTCTGCGTACGAGAGCATTTCCCTGAGTTACATTCTTACTTTTTTCCACTCAGGCTTTTTGGAATCACATGTTCACAAACGGCATACTACTTCCGTTCATATCGTAACGACCATTGGTTTTTGAAAACAGTAGTGAGTGACTGCCTCCTGTTCCCTTTCGAGTTTATCGAGAACCATTTGACATACATCCACAAGTCATTGTACTTTTGTGAGCTCTATAGGCCTTCTTTACATATGAAGATACCAATTCAGAGTATTAGCATCTTGGAGGGAACACAGTTGGCATCTCTAGCAAACGCAGTCTACTCTCTCTACATTGTGGATAAGATGCCCGAGAAGTCATCAACAGTCTTCAATGTCCCATTGTCAGTGTGCGGTTAATCTTTGTCCATGACAGGATCAATTTAAGTGTTTTTCTAGGGGAACTGCAGTATGTGACATATTTCACTAAATCCAAAAGTTCAATATGGATATTGACACTTTTAGCAGATGACTCTCACATTCACCGTGCGATATCGTCCATTATTTCTGTGTCTACCAGCGCCAATGATCACATAGGTCACCATTTCATCAGGCGTTCAGAGGTGAGCTCTTCATATGTGACTCTAGTCTCTCGACCCCCCAATCTGAAGTCAGATTTCATCAGCTTCTATGCGTGGAGAGTATATCACCGTGAGTACTGTCATTTCTATGCCACTCCCTGTCTGGTCAACTGATTTTTAGTCAGCGATGGATGTCAATGGCAAAAGTTCCTTGTTGCGTTCATAGTATGCATCATTTCATCATACATATCTATATCCCTCAAACCACTGTGTAGCTGGCTACATCTTTTGTCCAATTGGGTAACTTGGTACTGTTTCCTCAGATACATTTACTAATTCTCGGTCAGGTGCTGGGCTGAGTGAGGCAACTCTCCATTGATTTTAGGCTTTCTGATTCAAACAGATGATTCATCATTTTAGAATTCAACTCTTTAGAGTTTGTGGGACTGCATTCCATATTACTGAGAATTCTTAAGCATTCAAACAGGTACAGATTTCTCCCATTGGTAGATTTTAGGATGCCGTTAGCACAGGTAGGGATATTTACTCCTGGTACATATCAGATCCTAGTCCTCAATCATGTCACAGCACCTAGTATTAGTATACTTTGTTATGAACATCATCTGCGATGTGACCATAAGCACATCTCTTGTCTACCTTTTGAACAGGATGCACACAGGATTCAAGACGTAAGCGGTATTATTCAACTTGTGTTAAAATTTTGCATTTCACCATTGATGTTTAGGTCCCGAAACGTGATCAATCGGCTGGTCGTCTTCAGGCAAACTTAATCACCTAATTTGTTGCATTTGACATACTCATCAATGAAGGTACAGTATGAGCAATGGACTATTGACATGCATCTTTGTGACCTGTGTACTTATCGCTGTAAGTGATAGGGAATGAATGCCTTGTTATCATTTTTTCTTAGATCCTCATCTACGAATCTAACCCAGTACTATATTACTCCTCCTACAAGTCTTCTTTACACTGGTAGGTTCTTAGACAGATTTTTTAATCAGTTGGATGCTGAAATGGTAGGCACCTTAGTTTTTGTCTATATCAGCACAAGATGTGTGTGTGGTAGAATATTGAATTCGGTCCCGCTCACTGACTTCTTCTGCCAATTCCAGTCTATTTCAACTCAATGCTGGTATGGACGGATGATATTGCATTCAATATTGACTTTTGGTGACACATTGTCTGATTCATTCTAGGTAACGTATGTCAAGTCCGGGTCTCTCTATAAGGCATTTGGTTCTAATGCCCCTGAATTTGTCTAGGCTTAACTGTCGTCATCAAGTTCGTAAAATGTTTGCGGAGCCTCGGATGATAGAAACGATTCTCCTTGAAGAAAGCGCAAGTGACCATCATCCTAATTATATCATTTCCACTTATGTGTTTTCTTTGATTTTCAAGGCCATTCGCGAATAGCACTGTCACTCAAACGGATTTGCCAGCTGAAAGAGTGATGAACATGTCCTGGAGTTTCTGTCATCTTTCATTGTGTCCCACTACTTATCGTATGAAATTCTTCATCATGTGCATTACGGTGTTTATGAAGGATACTTCCACAATGTTTTGAAAGAAGACGCTCACTTCCTCATTCAAATGGCTGGTTCTAAGAATGATTTTCGACACGAATGCTACATCAATCCAAACAAATCTACTATTTCACCGTGACCGCCGCTGCATGCAGAAGGAGAGCCGACGAGGAACCACGCAACAATTACCGATATGCCGGTGGTGCGTCTAAAGCTTGGAAGAACAGAAGAGAGTTGTAAATTGGTGATTTGAGACAGGGACCATCTGAGAAGGAAAGCACATGATACAACTGGGCTCATGTCAATTGCAAGCAACTCGAACGGTGATGACGTCATAACACGACCCACGTGGAAATGCCGAAGGGTTCGAAGCATTGTCAAGCAAGTTCGAAGACTGGAACAGCCAAGGAACAGCGTCAAAACCGGACCCACTGTGGTCAAAAGGCGAATTGCTTTCCTACCTCCTAAAAAAAGGCTCACACTGAAAAAAGAGACACTCACAAGTTGCTCACGAGAACCCAATAGAAGGCCGAGGTTTCTTTCTCAACATTCTAACTCCTGCTCCGACTCGCGCCGCGCGGCGACTCCCGGGTCGTCAGCCTCGTCTCGTCCTTCCCGTTCTCCTGTCTGTCCTCTTCCCATCATTTCTGCCTCTAGTACCATCGAAACAAACCCAAATCCGAGCATGAAAGCATCTCCACCTCACACAACGCACAGAGTGGTGTGTTGTTTACGAATCCCATCCCTTACAATGGCACAGACGGGAATCATCGCTGAAACCGTATTGTTTCAGGGTCGAATTTTTTTGCACCTTTCGTTTATCTCAAGTAGACCAGCTAAATTCTGCATCGTACACTGGGTCCGGTGACTAGTTCGACTCCACATTTGTTATTGCGGCACTATCCAGGTTTCCTTCGAGCACGGAGCCACTCTGGAGTGGTGCCATTCTTTGTTGCTTATGCTATGTACAGTTCCTCGAACGCCCGAAAATTGACCGGTCTATACTTCGCTTGATATATACATACATCCTGCGGATCCTTTAGCTCCACTTACCTTCCTTGTCTGTCCATTTCTCATGCCAAAGGGCGCCTATTTTACATCACCGCCGAGACTGAACTGGTCGTGGGAGTTATCCAGTACTCAAACTTACGCCGATCAGGAAACTGTGCGTACACTGCAGTATAATCATTCTATTATGTCTTGACTTCCGCTCATTATAGCGGCGAACCTTTAACGGGATGTGGAGGTTACAGACTATGGATCCGCCGATGCCAACAGTAAGTACTACCCACTTGGGACTTCCTTAGAAAGGAGATGTATCAGCACAAAGATAGAGTCCGTGTGCTACCCTTGCTTCCACGCCCGATAATTCCTCACGTGAACAGCTTCTTACGGACACTTGACAGCTATTGTACGTGTCGGGAAGGATCCTGATAATAATCCCTGAACGGTAACTACGATCACACGATTTTCGACCTCAATATCTTACAATCTAGTATACATTATAATGACAATTAGCCAAAGGACATATTCACAAACGACCTTGAACGGCTCGACCGATCGCATCTGCGAAGTCAACCTGCAACTTTCAGTTTGGTGTAGGATATCCGAACGGCATATATGAGGCTTACGACGAGTTGTAAGAATGGGAGACCAATCCACTCTAGGATTGCAAACTCTTCGTCTGGTGGCGGAAAAGGTGCAGCGCGATCCTGACGAATGATCGGTAAGGGATCATGCGGAAAGCCAGGAGGTGCTGCCTGTTGGTCGGTTATGCCATGTCATGGACTGCCCAGACAAACTAGATCTACTCACCACAGCCTGTGGCTCGTGAAAAGGCAGGTGCATTACCTGCTCGACGCCATTCTAAAGCTTGTGTTCACCTCACGACGGAAAAGGGTTGAGGAAAAGATCGACTCACGATGTACCCATTGAGGTGTTCCACGTCCGTCGTATCTGCCTGAACAATGTAGCGATATGGATGGAAACGGTGAAGTCTACGCAATGTTGGGGTATTGCGAATGGCGCCGGGGTTGTCAGAAGATTTGTGAACGAGGCGACGATTGCATTGAAGATAAACGTCCATGTTCCAGTCAGCCCCAAGCGATATGGTGATGGAAAGAAACGAGATTAGGAAAGGTTTTTAGCTTCTTGTCACACTTTAAACTCCCTGATATAGTTCCTGCTTTCAAGAGAATATTCTATGACGCTGACGGCCGAACACTTAAAAAAGAGTAGACAATGTCGAAGCTGTAAATAGCTGACTCCATACATCCAGATCGCCGTGGTTGATTTCCCAACCTAGATAGATCAAGAGCCACACCGTATCTCCGTCTCAATTATGCACGATCTATTGGAGTCACAGCAAAGTAACAGACAAATCTCACATGGCTGTAAAGCCACATCTCGACAGGGACATATCCAGTAAAGATCATGACCGCGTCTACGCTGATCCTTTCGTTGGAAGAGGATGATGTTCGATAGCTCTAGGTGATAACTCTGATAGGGTGCCAACAAAGCTACTACTATAGAGCAGGGACGACGATCTGGAGGTTGCGTTTGGTCGTAAGCCGGTGCTTCTCGAAAGTTTTTGGTAAATGGTGACACCTCTCTAAAAGCCGCTATTCCCGCGAGGCGCCCGCCCGAGTCGTAACTTCAGAAAAGGCGGCAGTAACTGTACTGCTTCTGCAGAGGCATCTGGTCGGTATGTTGTCCTATATGACCCTGTCATCGGTTGGCAAGCGCATTGATACAAGGACAATGATATCATATAAAAACCATTACAAATGTCATATACTGATTACAAGTCTCGAAGGTGGACCGTGGACCGAGGGATATCTGGTTGCCACGACAAGCTACAGCAAGGGACCTTTGTTGCTGCCAAGTTGCTGCTATGCATAATGTAGATATGATGGTCAAGGTTTGATAGTGCCATTTATATGTTTTCGTAGGGGTGTATATAGCGTGAAGGTAGCTAATAACGGCCGTAAGTATAAATATGGGTCAGCCAAGTGCGTTTTGGCCCAGCGTTAGGACCTCAGAGCACTTGCAAATTATATGACGTGATGTGACGAATCCGGAGATTATGGCAAGCTGATGTGACAGCAAAATTTCCCAGCCTGGAAGCGTTTTCCCGATCAAGATCTCTGTTCTTTTCTACTTCCATACTCGAACTCCTAATCCATGAATACGGCAAACATTGAAGCACAAGCTCTCGTTTCTCTCGCCATCCAAGCAGTTTTCCTCTCTCTCCACCAGTCCGGTATTACCTTCGCGTTCACTGGAAACGTTGCGCAAACAATATACGGAGAAGCACAACATTTTCCAACTGAGGTTCGTGCCGCAGGATCTTTAGCACCTATTTTCTCATCATCAATCAGAAAATAGAACTTTCTTTGCTCGATTCTGTTGCCTCAATTCCCGACCTGAAGCATTCACTCGCGCGGACATATCCTGCTTGGTTCAGATTCACCCTCACTTCACGACGTCTGTGGTATTACAATGACACTCTAGCTGCACAGACCGGATTGCGAAACGACATAGAAGTCGTCATCTCCGCCACATCGGGCTCGACTTCTCGCCTTACAATTATAAACGGCATGCCAATCATGCCATATTCATTCATACTGCTTCGAGAACTCATGTTCTGGGACGGTACATCAGTACACCATCTTCAATCTAGGAGTGCGCGAGAGACCAATATCTTCCATATGCTCAATACACTCAGGCGACGTCACGATTTCGTTCACGACCCTGAATTTGACGAGTCGATGCATGCGGCGTCTTTGGAGAGGGTAGAGCGCTTCTTCGCCGTGCATCCGAGCTTTAGGAAGGAGTGGCAGCGAATGGGACTCATGTCGCACCGTCCGCGCGAGAAGGCTCAAGGACAGGCTCCGGTAGACCGTGAGGAAGTCGACATGGCGCCTGTTTTGCATGATAAATCTCTTGCCGAGGGCCCTGATACTCTAGTAGCTTCTTTTGAAAGTATGATCATAACGATAGATCCATCTCAAGACCCATTGTCATCAGCTGAAAAACCAGCTCAGCTTTCCTCGACAGCAGATCCAAGCCCAATGAAAGTGAAAAAGACAAAATTGTCACGGATGCAAATACGTCGTCTCGCTGCTCGGACGACTGTCGAGCTTCTTAAATCACATGGATTTCCCTGTGCTCTCTTCGGTAGTATGGCTTGCAAAGTCTATGGTAACAAGCGAATCCCTAACGTTCGTTTTGTATTGTCTTTCAGGATGGAGACTTATCCGATTTACAGGATGTTGATCTTCTTGTCCTTCCACCTGCGGACCGGACTATTGACGGTCTACCTGCAACCCAGGAGTCCTTGAAAGAACTCCTCGTCGCTTCAGCGCCGGAATCCTTCGTTCTTCGACCTGCTCGCGATCCCGAAGCGACATATAAAGTCCTCTATTTCCTGCCAACACCTACCTCGAAGCCAACGTCTAACCAAGCATCTAAAGTTGACATCCTCCTCCCTGGCGTGATGTCCCTCCCTGCACTTAAGCCGTCTTGCGTGTGGTGGCGCCCAAACGTCCTCTCTCACGGGACCCCGAGAAATGTAGGCGCAAGTCGATCTGTTAGTTCCGAATCAGAGCCGAAGGTTCCAGTCCTCCCGTTTAACGTGCTGCTCCTTCATAAACTTCAGGCGTGGGATGACCATCGCAACGCGGAAGAGGTACGGTATAAGGAAAAGGCACCCGTCGACGTCGAAGATCTGCAGTGGATGCTCGGTGTCGCAGTACCGAGATACCTGAGAGTGGATCCGAGGAGGAGTGCGATGATTTGGCACGATCGGGATCTGTTTGACGAAGACTTTGAAAAGCGATCGAGGGAGAGGGTGGTCGAGTTTTGTGAGCTATATCCAATATGGACGAAGGTTTGGAGGGGTCTAGGCTTCGAGGTCCTGTAGACGCTCAACGATCTCTTGTTGGTGCTTACGTCGTTTGAAGGGATATTTTACTATCATTATTGTTGATTTCTTATATACCCGCCGGGGCCTTGCCCTATGTCGGGTTTTACTGTGTATCTACGCTAAAGATCCATCTAACGGCACGGTCGCATGTGTTCTCTGTTTCTAAGGCTTCCGCCTGTGCTGTTGCCGCGCATGTATGTTTCGCTGGCGAGTGTATCTCAATTCTTAACTAACGAGGCCTTTGCTACTCCAAGATCAATTTGATCGATTTGAGCACTGAAAGAACTGTAAAATCTTGTATTCACTATCAACATGTCATCCATCATGGTGGAGATAGCAGCTATATGTGGGATACTACGCCGAATCTCAAGCCGTTGACGACGACCATCCAGGTTGGCAGTCGGGAAGGGTCGGATCCATTAAGCAGTCGCTACCGCTTGCTGGATCCAACACTAGTGGAGCATTTTGGGCATAAAGTCTTGGAAGGAGTGTTCGACCACAACAAAGAAAGGCGACGATGGCTACAGGGACTTGGGCCTGCGCAGACACTTTTCGTCTTTATGAAAGATCGAGAGATCACGAAATAAGAAAGTTTAGTTGTATTGATTGATCTTGCCCTTGAAAAGTATATATCACTTGATGGACAATATGTTGTTTCCAGACCAGAACGTCCTTGGCAATGAATGTTCGTCATACATAAGTCAGGATATACTAAGTCCAACTTAGATGCAAGTAAAATGAAGTCCATCTTCGAAGTCGATCGAGTTGTATGAAAGAAGTCCGAGCATGAAAAGGAAAAGTAGAAAGCTACCTTAAATCTGCTCTGCCCCCTCCGCACAGAGCCCACATCCAATGCATTCCAGACACGCTGAAACAAGTCGTCAGACCCAATGTGAACTCATTCCCTAACGACTCACCAAGGCCACCGCAGCAAGCACAGAGATAGCAGGGACAGCATAGAGGGTTTGCGAATGTTCCTACAGCATGAATGTTGAAGGCGCATACGATATCGAAGGTTGAAGCGCAAACATACCTCTACAGCACCAGGCACTCAACATTATACCAATAACGATAACCAGAAAGAGACCAACGAAGATAATGATGAGATACACTGTAGAATCCATTAGTGATTATGATGAAACCATGAAAGTTAGTCGTACGCTTATTGTTGACGAACGTTCCCCCGGTACTATCGGTTGCATCTCCGGTACCACGCCTTACGAGACCATCAACACCCCACGAAAACGCATCGGAACTCGAGATGCCTGAGAAGGCGATAATGAGAGATATTGTAAGGACAACGGCAAGCGTTGGTACAAGGACACGACGGAGGCGAGAGCCATGACAGCGGCTCTGTTGGACCCTGACACAGTCATGCTCTTCACAGTTACGTCTAGCTGACCAGCTACTACCAGCTTGACACTGTCGGTGTCGCTGTGAGTGTTCTAGTTGTTCTGATAGCTTCTCATCAGTCTGAGAGACACCCAAGATATTCATGGCTTTAAGAGTGGTGGGTTGCGCGTCAATGGGCAAGGAGATATTTGGCATCGCTAGAAGAGTGAAGTGAAGTAGTCTCTGATTGGTAATGGATGAGATGAGAGAGCTTTGTTGTCGTAACGAAGAGAACAACAGGGTGACAGAGGCACAGACAAAGGCACTTGAGTTACGGGCCAGGGTTGGCAACACGCAACCTCGTTGCCCTTTATACAGCTCCTCCTTATAAAGCATAAAGATGGTGCCTGTCAGAAAGGCTGAGAAGCTTGAGCTGTTGACGACGGATGGCTGCGGATGGCAATCGTTCATGGGGAGAAGTCAAGTGGCACAACGAGGCAATACAGAATATTAGCTCTGAGATGTTTATAATGTAAAAAGAGTTTGTATCTCTTTCTAGCGAGATTGAGTCTTGCCATCCATAAGAAATATTCGCGCAAGAAAGAGATACTTAGGCTGAATGATCGATGGTCAGTGAAAGCATAGATTTGCCAAGCCCAAGCTATTCTATAATTGTACACGTGAACAGCCCTGAACAGCCATTCTTTTTCCAACTGCGGATTGCAGTTACAAAGAAGTCATTCACTGCCTCGTTTCCAATTAGGGATCCTCAGTACGTTGCACTTTCGTTACAGTGTATTCACGCTATTCAAAAGAGTCCACCGTGATGATTGTTGCTCGCAGAAACGCAGGAAAAGTACTCCTTACACCCAACTTATACTTTCTCTTCAACTGACTCCTTTGAAAAATGATTTTCAAGGCTCTTCTCCGCCGCTATAAAGATATGGTCGGAGAAAACGTATTGACTATGCATTGGTAGACAAGCTTACCCCGTGTCTGCTTCTCGACATTCGCTTGGCGTTGGTTTGCAGAGATCGCCCCGAAGATGATGTCCATTTCTTCCAAACTACGTCCCTTAGTCTCCGGTATGAGCCTGGATGACAGCTAATGAGCAATCATACGTGAAGAATTGTTTTAAGGCGCAATTAAGGCGTACAACGAAAACAAGCCCATGGCTCCGATATTGACTGTAGCGAACATCAGGAAAATCTTATAGCCAAGGTTCGTGACCATTTGGGGGGTGACCTTGGTCACCACAAAGCCTGTTCGATTCGGGTTATGTGTTAAACGTGAGTTCAAAGTGCGTACTCCATAGCCACTGAGATGAGCTAGCGACCGCGAGACCATAATGCCTAGTGCATGTGGGGAAGATATCTGATACATAAACCCAAGGAAGTGGACCTAAATCCATCACTTGGTAAGCCATTGTTGAACCAAAACGCTTAGATGAATGACAACCAACCCCAGCCCATCGCGTAGAAGCATGCATATATATAGACCAGCCATTGCTCGCGACGCCGGGGGCGGAGATGAAGGGGGCTGTCCTTGGATGACTGGAGGAGGAGGGTGCGTCTTTAAGATG
>JAGGAX010016856.1:0-14996 GCA_017657335.1 Termitomyces titanicus | reverse complement strand
TCCTTCCATGAAACTATGCATTTTGGCAAGAGGAATAAGAAATCAGATAAATTCTCAGTGTGTGACTTTGGTTGTACTAAAGTAGTGGTGACTAAGCGCACAGCACCATATGATGTATAAATATCTACGTGTAATGATTGTACTTATAATTTCTCGAGGCAAGTCGGAACTGCAGCGTTCTGTCATAGATTAGAGGGTTACGAACGTGCGAATGGGTTCTTGCCTTGTTTGCACCAGTGGCTACAACAATACTATGCTCGCTCGTATGGTAGCAAGACAGATTTGCGAACTTTGAGAGAAGTTTCGTCCTGTTTCACCGGTCAACAATTCAAACCTGGCAAAACCACATTCAGTCAGCCTAAGCCATCATTCTCCGTTACACCTGTTCCTATTCATTAGCTGCAAAAGGTTGCGTACTATATCGTTAAACTTCCTGCTTCGCGTTGTCTCGAGGGCCGAAGGCCGCGCCAAAATCTACCACCATGCATTGTGACAATTTACGAGGTGTGTAATGAAAACAGGGCAAATTCACGTTTGCGCTGAGCTCTCCTCATGAGGCATCTCTACTATCGTATTCCATGGTAATCTCATCATATCAGATCCTTGGACACAAGGCTCTCCGACGTACTTCCCACCTACAGAACCTAACGACTTTCAACTACAGAAATCAACTGTTTCCCAACCTGTCAAATTGTCTGCTTTGAAAACGTTGGTTTTGCACAGTTACTTATCCGCTTCTAAACACATATGAATTGTAACATCCCATCTGGAAGATATCACACTTACTCCGACCTCGACTCTTCGAGCTCAAAATTATATTCAAACTTCGAGTAATCGAAGTTCAATCGTCTAGTAGTCGTTACGCTTTGAGGTCAATAGCTCTACCTTTGAAACAGAGCGAGCTCTCCATATCTCCGCCTTTATTGGACACACCTCGATCGCGAATCCAATGGAGGTGTATTCTTACATCTGCCTCCCTTTCTGATGGACCTCAATCTCAACTTTGTATATGAGTGGGGAAACAAACGTGCCTTCAAACAAGGGTACTACTGTTGCTTATCCCAAGGTTGAAAGGATGCGGTCGTTCCTGAACTATGGATATAAAACTCGAAATCACTTTGTATAAAAATGGGATGGTGTACCGCTTCAGATATCATGACAGGCTACATCCTGATATGACATCGCTGGAAACCCAAGGTCTGCGCTAGGTCGACGGAACTGAGGAACCTCATTCATTCTGACATGGTATATCTTGGCTTAACGAAAGAAATCACGATCCCATTGATTGTTTTTGTACCACACCACAGGACAGGAGTGTGCCCAGTCTGATTAGCCTGCGAGCCTGCAGACATTGAAATTAGTAATAGAACTACCTGAAGAACCTCACGAATATTCCGTGAACGCAGGACATGACGTTGGATTTGTATCAGGTCGCCTGCAAATGAGCTAGGCTCTCCGATCGCCGAATCTTCGTCTCCTCGCTCTCGAAAGACGTCTCATGCTGGACGCCCACCTGACCCAGGATACTTTTAGGTCACTCAGATAGGTCTGATGTCGAAATAGCGCAAACGTAAGGTCCTTTGCCTGATGGACCATTTAGAGTGCGATGTGATGAGGAGAAGTCTAGCTGAAGCTGAAAGGACGTTGTTACCGTCGTCACCGACAAGAGTAAAGTATCTCATGCATGTATTGTAATGTTAAGCAACGGTGAATTACAATGCATTGTTACCGTTCTTAGATCCTGAAAGGGTGTCTTGAACAAATTTGTTTCTGGTTGCAAAGTTGTTTCGTAAAACAATGAGCGTGACCATAAACGTTGAAACCGAATGGCTTCACGACCTTCCTCTTTTCCGTCTTGGTTCGTCATCAGTTGACTCGATAGATTCATTGCCTGCTCCCTGGCGGAAAGTCTTCTGGACAATGGTGTCCCACATCAGGTTATTCACTGACTTTGCTTTGCCCAGGTGTTCTCGTAATCGTGCAACCTCCGTCTCAAGTTCTTCCACCTTAGATTTGAGAGTTAGATTATCTGATCCTGGGGACGTCGTGACACTCGATGGTTGCACGAAGAAGGCATGATCTCGAAGGAATTCGTCCGTTTCATAGGACCAGTCATCTTCGAGAACCTAAATAATCAGAGTTAGGGGTTCTCCTCTAGCTCTGTGTGATACGTGGAAACACGACGAACCAATTTTTGGGGAGGTAGAAGAAGCGTAACATCGTGGGCTTCTCGCATTTTGGAATCTCGCATTCTTTGTAACGGAGAGACATGTTTCACGGGGACGATGTCCTTCGCATCTGCAGCACTTCCAACGCTTAAGTTGAGATTTATGTGACCAGTAAGATCAAGGGGTTTGAGCATCGTTGCTAGATGAGTTATCACGAAACCCTTGTGCGTCGTTATCGTGCGTAAAAGCTGATGTGATGGGATATCATAGATGTGGATTAGGCCAGTTTCCGTGCCAACAAGAAGGTGGGACGACGTGAGGGAAATGCATATTGCCGTGATTGGTTGACTGGTCGGAAGGTTGAAATTAATACAAGGGAGCCTTAGAGGAAGGTTGGCATGCTCACCCAACAGATATCAGTCGTTTCTTTTGAACTTCGCGGCCTTCCTCCCCCACGCGAATGATATCACTGACACCAGCTCCCCCAATGGCTTCTGTAAATTGGCCCCCACTCTTCGTATCCCGCTGTCGGAAAAGGTTAACTTGGTGTATTGAACCATCTCGCGAGGCTGCCATGAAGATTCGCTCGGTCACATCCCATGCAAGGGAGTGTATTGGTCGTGGGTACTGGAATGTTGTCAGAAGGCTTTGCGAAGACAAGTCCCAGAGCTGTAGAATACTATTTTCTGAGTATACTGTCATAAAGGTGGACTATAAGGATACCGACTTTAACAGAGTGGTCGACCGACGACGTGAGCAATCTGCATTTCGGGAAAGAGCCAATACTGCAAACAATATCTGTGATCGGCAAGGTATGATCGGTTAATGTGCAGTATGGTAGTGGGAGCTCATCCTGGGTTTCGTTGTCCAGTAATCTGAAAGAGAGGTAGAACATGAGCCAAGGACATATACCCAAGGACAACCACACTGGCAGGCTGTATTGACCTAGATACGGACCATACGCTTATACCAGAGTCCTCTGAGCCTGAAATAAGGGCAGAACCATCAAGGGTGAAACGAAGTACAGTGACTTGTCGATAATGAGCATCCCACGAATGATATAGGATCCCGGAGGCAACCTGAACATTGTGGAAAAGCGTGGAAAATAAAAAGGACCACGATACGTACCTCCCAGACGTATATTCGTCCTTGTGTGGTTCCGCCTGCGCAATGAATACCCCTTGGATCCACTGCTATGCACGTCAATTTTTCCGGAAGAACAACTTTCAAGCTGATTTGATCCTAGCAAAACAGAGAAGACATATAAAATCGTTGTTGATCTATTATGGCATACTACATACCTTTTGAAAATTGTAAACATTCAAAATTGATTTATCCGGTTGTGCAGAGAGTATGAAACCTCCTTGGGCATTGCGAGTCTCTACAAAAGCAGTACAGTTTGGAGCAGCATTGGTCTGTTTGAATGAGGCAAGAACTGTTCCGGTTTGGATATCATGAAGAAATATTGCGCCAAGGCCTGTGTTGGAAGAAGTAGCTGCTGTAGAACAGAACACGCTCTCCTGTAGATGCATCTGAGCACAGTGAACAGAACTTTTTTCAGCGCGTTTGGTGTGGTTTGACTCTAAAAGCGAGTCCACGTGACCATTATGACGCGTGGGGTCAGAGCCGTTAACCAGAACTTTCGACTTCTTTCCTCTCCCTCCACCATGGCCACCAACCTCTACGAAACACTTGGGATCCCCAAGACTGCTACCTCTGAACAAAGTATTTTCCACAATTCCGAACCTCAATCTCTCACTAAATAATATCGGTATTTCTAGTTCGCAAGGCATACAAGAAGAAAGCACTTGAGACGCATCCAGATAGACTTGGACCTGGCATATCAGCCGCTGAAAAGGCTGAATCTGAAGAGCTCTTCAGAAAGGTGGCTTGGGATGCCTCACATACGACGACACATGCTTACCCATTTTCCTAGGTTAATAATGCATATGAGGTGTTGAGAGATCCTCAGAACCGCAAGGTTGGTCATCTGCCACTGCAGCCTTCCTTTGTCGAGCTGATGTTCAAAGATCTATGATCAAAATGGTATTTGGCCCCCACCTGAACCAGCATCGATGCCTCCGAGAGGGGCCAATGGTGGCCATCGTAGGCATGGGCAACATCCCTTCTATGACCCATGGGGTGGTCACCGCATACCGTTTATGTTCACCGATCCTTTTGCTCTGTTTGATTCAATGTTCGATGACATCCTTCTTCCTCGAGGTCCTCACTACCACCGTCATCGCCACGAAAGGCCTTGGTTCGCTTCCGAATTATCCAGGCTGATGGACGACGACTTCGGCTTCCCACGCCGTGGATTCGGAGGGCTCATGGACTTTCCATCCGGTAGTGGCATGTTGCCTGTTGCCTCGCCTCCTGCTTTCTTCGGCGGCAATAACGGCGGACAATGGGTGGCAGAAAGCTTCTCCTCCACAACAATTAACGGCGTCACGCAAACTTCCCATCGACGTCGTGATTGGAATGTCGGTGTTTTCGCGTTGCTTTACGATGACCCTAGACTCACAAATCTGTTGTTTTGAATTTAGGGAGATGAGCATGTAACTCATACTTACGGTGACGGTAGAAAAGTCCATACGGTCAACGGCGTGGAGCAACCACCTTCTCATGAACAGCTTCAGGCGCCACCTGCTTATTCAAGGAATAATGATGCAGGCCAAAGCAATCTTCGTTCGTTTTCTCTCTATTTTACTTTCCTTTTACGTGTTTAATGACGATATCAGCCATGATTGCAGACCGTCCTCATAGGAACGACGGAGGTTACCGTGACCTACGTATGACGCTTTTTCTTCTCCTTGTCTTTAAGTATCTCATACATACTTCACGACCAGGGCACGATCAAGTTGAACCTCAGGACTCGCGCCGCTGGTGGAGATGGTAGATCATTGCAAGTTACTGGTGTGAATGAGACAACCCTCTGACCTTCGTGACATTTTACCGTTTTCTGCTGTTCAAATATCGCGCGCCGTATGTTTCCATCGTGTAAGATCCTTACTCTCCCAGATATATCGTTGTACCTGCCCTTGAATACCTTGCCTTTTTAGTATTGTACCACTTACATATGTCTTTGTCGCCTATATTGCTACCCATGTCGCGCAATTATGTACAAACTTTGTCTGTTCTTTAAGCTATTTCTCTGTGTACTAGGTTTCTTTTGGAGTCCATGTCCTCGACGACAGTAATTTTGTTGCTCAGAGTTTTATCTCTTACGAATATGAGAGATTTTGAGATAGACTTCCTTTGGCCTTTAGTTTCACTCGTCGAGGCGAACGAATGAAGCCATTGTCACACATAGAATCGCATATCAATATATCATGTCATCTTTATTTGGGTTTCTGTCAAATGACCAGAGGTGGTATTAGCTAGTACTTACTACGTTCCTGCTTTTATTGTGCAATCGATGGGGTAATCAGTTTGTATCATACGGTCATCGATATAGTATACTAGAAACAACATGGCGTACATTGAAATCTACGGTTAAAATGACCAATTACAGCACCCTTTCCCTTGATCCTCCCCGTACCAAAAAGCTACAATCCTTCAAAGAACGATAAATCCTGAGCAGATAGCCCCCCAGCCTTAACAGGGGTAGCCGAGGGCGTATACTTTGGTGCAGAAGACACAGGTGTAGGCGATGACCCTCGCCCATTTTGCATGACGAGATTCACCGTCTGCGCCGGCAACGCCGTCCTCGATTGTGGTGGAGGAGAATGCGACATCGTCGATGTCTGCAGGCCTGAAAAACCTGGTGGCGGGAGTAGGAAGGGGAATCCAGGGGAGGAATCCATTGAGGCCATCGCGCCAGTTGCGTTCTTCTGCTGTGCCTGCATTGAACTCGAAGGACCAGCTTTATTCGAGGTCTGGGGGGGCCCTGGAGGGGCTAGGGGTTCTGGTAAAGGAGATGGAGGCGCTGGCCATCGGCCTGGGCGGCTAGCTGCTACTTGTACCAGATTTAATGTTCGTTGGTGGTCAGCTGCTTGTGAACCTCTGCGGGGAGGCGGAGATGGGTGTTTGGTAAGAGGTTGGGGTTGTGGGAGTTGTGGCGGGACTTGAGACGGAGGAACTAGGGGCGGTCGGTTGAGCAGCGAAGGCTTTGCGGGAGGTCGTGGTGGGGAGGGGTCGCTGATTGGAGAGGAGACAAAGTCATCAAAGTCATCAAAGAAGTCGCTATTCGACTTCGTCTGATGACTTGAAGTATTTGAAAAGAGACTTTGATCTGAGAAAACAGATGACGTGCTCGCATCAGAAGGTAGGGACGGCTGAGAAACTGGTGGTGAACGGACGTCGGTCAAGTCAGCATCGTCCCCGAGAATGTTGTGCTGAGATGAAGATCTTGAATGAGATGGTGTACTTGTAAACTTAGTGGGCGGAGGGGGAGGTAAAGGTGCAATTGATCCCGGGTTGGTGCTCGAGGACGGTCCGGTAGACATAATCGCTGTCGGCGCTCGCTTGGAAGGCGTCTGCGACCGCGAGATTGGCGAAGAACGTTCACTGAACCAAGAAGACGACGGTGCGCCTTGAGATTCACTCCTATAAATGGTACTTGTCGGCGGACGTAGAGGGGGGAGCAATGCGGTAGACATTTGAGGTGGGTGAGAGGGAACAATCGGTTGCGTGGCAGGTTGAGTTAGTTTGCTCATCGCCGGCGGAGAGTCAAAAATAGAAAACGGATCTTCTTCAGGGTGTGCAACGGGTTTTGAGGGCTGAGGGAGGTTCTCCGGTACAAGGTTTGTGATGGGTGCCCGCGGAGGAGCGGGGAGAAGAGGGGGAAGTGGTGTAGATAAGGGGGAGCTGTTGAGCATATCAGACAACCCTTTGAGTTGATCGTTCTCCTCGATATCATCCTTTGCGCTTGGTACGATATCGGAAAGGAACTCAAGATCGTCCGTTGAGAGAGCAAGAGAATCCTTCACGCCGGATCCGAAGGTTTTACTACGAGAGAATCGTCCAAGGAACCGAGACACAGCGGATGGCGCCTGTGGTGTCTTCTCGGATATGTCAGGAGCAGTAGTCTGCGAAGAAGGTACAGATGTTGTGGGTGTGGTTTCAGTAATAGCACCAGATGCTGCACCCAAGGGAACAGGGGTGGAAGAGCGTGTGGGCGATTTTGCATTGTCAAAGCTTGGCCGTGTGGATTGTGTTACAGAGGATGACACATTTGACGACGGCACTGCTGGTGATATGGACGGTGCACGTCCAGGTGATAAGGAACGCCGAGGATTGGCCTCGACAACGGGATTTGTAGACTTTCGACCAAAAAATGATAACAGTCCGCCGCTGCCTTTCTTTTTCATCTCAACAGCGGGTACAGGCTCTTCTTTTTCCTTCTCCACAACTCGCCAGCCGGGAGGGAGGACATCGTCGTTAGCGATTTCAGCACGGGATTTAATAGAGGTTTCCCATGCCGTTGACCCTTTGGATGCCATATACAAGGTGAAAGGGCTGAGTCTGGTTATGGGTACATGTCGTGACAAACGGAGAGAATCTCCCATGTGCTTCGCAGTGAATGTCTTGGAGAATTGGACAGACGACGGTAACATTAGATCGTGAGGGATGAGACGTTTCGTGATGGAATCTCTAGAGCAGCTGTATGTGAGTTGATAGTCAAAAGAACAGCAAGTGGTCTCACAGCCCTTCGACACTTAGGCCACTCCGCGTCCGTGAATGATGTTCAGAAGGAGATTGAGCAGGCCACAAGTCACTCGACAGTGTTTTGAAGTTGTCAAGGATAGACGCTAGTAGTTCTGGTGGCTAAAGGACGATTAGTAGAGGTTAGATAGTAGTAGAAGTACGGACATACAACACGCTCATCTTGCCGCGCCTTCTGTCGTTTAGCTTCCTCCCATTCGTCGACCGGTTCTTGAATGGGTTGTCCTTCTGCGTCATGTTCTGGTGCTCCCCACGAGGGTACCCAGACATTCTCTCGTTCGGTGTCAGCGGGTGAAACAACGGATCCCGTTGCCCACGGATCGAGATCCGGCTCATTAGCTTTGAGGCCGGTCTCAAAGGTGCCAAATGCATCAGGACTTGCTAGAGGTGGCGTATGTATGGTTGATCTAATCTCAGGTACTTCGATGGGTTCTGACGTGTGGTCAGGTGGAGACGGTACCGGCGGTTCATCATCAAGTTGTGGTGGCGATGGACTGGGGGGAACGTGTAATGGGTCGGACGAGGGCTTTCCCAGAGGAATATCGTCGTATGGAGATGACCAGCCTGCGCCCGTTGGCTCGGACGGCATCCATAGGGTTGACTGATCTGGAGAGGGTTCTGCCCAGCGCACAGCAGAGCCAGTCGACCATGAAGGCAACGCAATGTCTGTCTCTGCATCGTGGACAGAGGACTGTTGTAGTTTGGCGGGCTCACCCCAGGCGTTGGCCCATGGATCGTCCATACAGTCCACTGTACAGACAGTTACTGGTACAACGATCACAGTGGCCGTGGCCGAGAATAATTACCTCACGTGATTCATACATATTCTAGTCACCAAAACTCCCGCCGGAGCAACTGCTGCTTCACCTTCGACACCATGGACGAGTCCATTCCAGAACGCCATATAACGGAATGGGACGAGACAGACGTCCACAACTATCTCTCCTCCCTCGGCTATCCACAGTATGAGAGCCAGATACGAGGTCTTGTACCCTTCTTCTCTTCGTTTAGCATAAATCTCATTTCATTGACAGAACACAACATCTCTGGTGATGTCCTCTGCATGCTTGACCCAGAAGGTCTCAAAGCAGTCGGTATTGCTACTATAGGTCAAAGACTTGCCATCCTGAAGGCTGTCTACCTCCTCAAAATTGCTCACAATGTTCCTATTGATTCGGATCACTATGTACCGCCTTGTAGGTTGTCTACTCTCATTTTCGAACGTCGATTTCACTTTTCCATTAGCGGAGGTCTCGGAACGAGAAGAGAACAACCTCACCCTCGACAGCCTGTACACTGCCGTTAAAGATCAGGGTACGTTCTAGACCCAGGGTGGCCAAGGCAAGAAGCTGTCATGACTGTTTCCATAGCACAACGGATACACACTCTGGAGCAGGACAATCGTAACTTGAACACCACTTTACAGTCCTTGGCCGAGGAGTTTCATTCGTTGCGCAGCTCTGTATCACGAAATGTACGTTCAAGAAACTCCTTGGTTCTTTAAAGATCTGAACGAGTACTGTCACAGGAAGAGTCGTCTAATACACTCCATCGACAGCCCTCATTCAAATGGGCTCAATTTGTCAAGCCTCAAACCTCACCCACTAAACTCGACCAAGCCTTTGATTCCCCTCATCCTTCTCCACACCAATTGGAACATGATGTCCCACCACTTAGTCGAAATCCAGGCAACGCAGGACCATCACAGCCAGGCTCGCAGGCTCACACGCATGCGTCTACATCTTCCTCGGAGAAGCACAGACCTCCTCCCGTATCTATAACT
The DNA here is from genome assembly GCA_017657335.1 of Termitomyces titanicus. Taxonomy (NCBI): domain Eukaryota; kingdom Fungi; phylum Basidiomycota; class Agaricomycetes; order Agaricales; family Lyophyllaceae; genus Termitomyces; species Termitomyces titanicus. Next base: position 5,378 of record JAGGAX010016856.1, on the reverse strand, counting down.
GACCCTTCCGGCGGCAATTCTAGCCCAACGTCTCAGACATCCAAACCAGTCCGACAAGAAAGCTCCGAGAATCTGAACAAGAGTTTCAAGGTCACCTTGGATGATCCTACATGGAAGGTTCTTCCTGCAGCTCTCAAGAAATATCGTATTAACAACGATAACTGGCAAAATTATGCTATGTTTATTTGCTACGGTTCGCCAGGTACGTTACTAAAGCATGACGTACTGATCCAGTCGCCTGACATAGTGTAAACCAGGTAGTCGTATAGACCGATGTCTGTCTTATGACGAAAAACCCCTGCTTCTCTTCCAAAAGCTCAAGGACGCCAAGAAGAACCCAGTCTTCATGTTGAAACACATTAAAGATATTCGTTCACCCATAGCCGTTGCTCAGCAGAAGCATGCAGCTCGCAAGGCATCTTCTGTCATCTCTGCTGACTCTACAACACCTACAAATCAAGGCCATGCCAAAAATACTCCTACTACCAGGACAAACCGACCACCACGGCTGGAGGTGCAAGATATCTCTACTCCAGCTCCACTAGGATCATCTGCTCTCGGATCGTCTCTAAGTCCACAGCCTGGATGGCCAGAACCCAGTATCTTGTCACCAGCCGTTGACACGAGCACACGAGGCGACGACACGTTCTCACCAGGATCTGCAAATGCGGCACGGTCTTCAACGGCGTCGACTTCCACCGTCGCTACCAATATGAGTGGTACGACAGTCACTGGGTCAAGTAATGACCACGAGACAAAGCCGAAAACGGTTGACCCGATCGAGTCGCTTCCAAGCGCGAGTGTCAGCGCGAAGGACGTTCCCATATCGGCTAACGCAATATCGTACGCCGTTGCCATATATCCCTATATGGCAGAACAGGATGACGAGTTTGATGTTGTTGTGGGGGACACTTTTGTCATTTTATCTCGTGCTCGAGGGTGGTGGATAGTCCAACGCGATCCTACAGGCTCGGGCGTTGTCGAACCAGACAAACAAGGCTGGGTTCCAGCAGGATGCCTATTGGAGACCAACGTGCCCGTCGCATCTGCCATTGCAGAAGCGACAGCTGCTAAAGGCGGGTCGACAATAGATGGCGGAGCGTCAAAAACGCCGATCTTGCCTCTGAGCATCATTTCGACAAGTTTCCCTGGCATCGCGTTGATGGATTACACCAAGAAGGGTGACGAGGAGCTTGATCTAGTGAAAGACGATGCTTTAAGGGTATTTAAGCGATACAATCATTGGTCATACGTGCGTTTGCTCTTTTTTCGTGTTAGTAAACCTGAGTAGCATCAATCACACTTTTCTAGGCTGTTAAGGAGGATGGTGGTGATCGTGGATGGGTCCCTGTAAGCCGCTTGGAATTTATGTTTTGGGCAGAGTTTTCTCATTGATCTTTTCCCCAGTCTTGGTTCATCGGCAAAGTGGGACAACCTGGTGCCATTCCACCGACACCAAACAGCAGCATCCCATCACATCTGCATTCATCGTCTGATGACGCCAACCAACCACAGGTCTCACCCATGTCTTCCGCATTTCCAACAAATCAGACGCGGTTGACCACGCCCCTTTCGTAATGTTTCTAACGCATCTGCACTCCACCCACTCATTCACGCTTATTATCGATATCACTTCATTCATCCATCGCCGCATTTGTTTCTTGTATAATCTATCGCATTCATTCATTCATTCATTCATCCATTTGTTTACTGCTCTGGTCGCACGGACACGACGGGGTATATGCATGCTTCGAGCTGCGTGCTTTTGCGAGGCGAATGACTCCACTCGTTCTAGTTTTATGTACGTTTATGTTGACTTGTACAAGAGAAGGATTCTCAACATCTCTTATTGGGCTCATGTGTTCAAATAGTGGCATAGATAGTGTGAACACAAATTTGGGGGTTTGTTTAATCTACATATTAGGATTCACTAACGCCGCTCGTACAGTTAAAACAAGTCTCTCATCTTCTCGAACGTTTGACAGTGGGATTATACGAAAACATGAACTTGACGACTAGGCCCGAACGGCCTTCAAATTGATGGGTCGTATCCAATAGAAGGAATACGTGAACGGCGAGGATGCCAATGGATGAAACCGAATCTGCAGTAGCACTGCTGAATACAATCCATTAATGAAGAACTCAGTGAGAGCAAGATGGGTTGATCATCGACATCAATGATGACCCTCGAATCAGTCTTGTAAGAAACTGCGTCGATCGCGAAGAGATCGACAAGGAGATTGATAAGTAGGTAGTAAGGTATCAATTATAATCATACGCCCTACAAACTAAGAGAGGAAATTGCCAACATCTACCGTTTCCGAGACTTCTTTTTCTTCGTTTCGAGGGCGGAAATTTCGAGGCTGCCTCCAGCTAGTTCAGCTTCTGGGCCTTCACCGTCCTCAATTTTCGTCCTGGTTTCCAGGAAAAACATGATGTCCCTCAACTGATCCTGTAGTTCGTGAATCTTAGCAAGACCCTCCCCCTTATCTTGGTCAGCACGCGCTACCCTTTCCTTCATATTGCTCAGGTTCTTCATCAGGCCCTCGCTAACAGCCCTTTCTTCTTTCAACTCCTTGCCCAATCTCCTGGCTAACTCGCTCGCTGTCTCTGCACGAGCCTCCGCACGACTCTTTTCCTTCAGCACATCCGCTATTTGTGCCTGTGTCTCATCATCCCTTCTCTTTACATCTTCCTTGAGTTGTTGGCTCATTCTTTCTACCAGGCCCTTCAGATCGGTTATCTTGTTCCTCAGCTCCTTCGCCTCATCCTCGTAGTAAGACCGTTGAGACTCCAGCTGTGACGTGAGAAGATAGGAATATTCAATTCCTATAGCCTCAATCTTCTCCGCGCTCAGTGCATCTGCTTGGGTCGGCCCCAAACTGTTATCTCTCGGCGGAACCCCCGTGGATGAGGCAGCACTGGGCAATTCCACGAGTTTTCCATCTGCTTTGTTCTGAATTAGCCGATGGACATATCCATCACCGGCATAATCCCATACGCGCTGTGTTTCGAGTTCCAATGCATAGAGATGAGTTGTGCTCTGGTAGTGTGCGTGTGCGTGTGCTCGTCCGTATCGGCCACAACCAATATTACCACAGATGAGGCAAATCCAGAGATTGGTTGTGGACGAACAAGATGAACATGAGGAAAGGGTGGGTGTAGAGGGGTTGGCAAATGGAATGGGCAATGTTGAACGGGTGGATGAGGATGTAGGGTGAGATGATTGAAGAATTTGCGAATATCGGCAGACAGGACAACTAGGATGAATGGTGGATGATGGATGAGATGGAGAACACATCCTGTTCAAAGAACAGAAAAACTGACCGGCTGTCTCCCCATTTGCTCAAACACTGGCAATGGAAGGTATGGGAACATGGCACAGTGATCAACCCAGTTATTGATGCATCCATTCGTTCTAAACAAACCGGACACGTCGGTAGCTCATATGATGACTGTAGAGACCCTATGTTGTGTATCGCCTGGGATACCGAGTCCTCTGTATCGATAACCACAGATAGCACATGTACGACGTTGCAAGTTTCAGGCTGTCAAGTTGCCGTGTGAGAAACAAAGCTCGAGCTAAATATGAAGGTACTGACATCCATAGAATTGAAAGGCTTGCCATTGTAAGCTTCAGCGAATTCAGCAGCATCAGCAGAGTTATAAAATTTGATAATTGCAATGGAACGATTGGGTACAGAATCACTGAAACAATTCACTGTCAAGCTGGTCGTGTTTCAGTTATCATCGACATACTCACCGAATAAGACGAAGGTGGGCCATACCTTCCACAGCAGGAGCAACAAACGTTAAGAAGTCTGAAGGGGTCATGTAAGCTGGGACTGCAAGGACTCCGAGGATGACTTCATCAGAATCTCCAGTTACGGACGAAGGTGGAAGCCCAGCTTCGAGTTCTTGTGGCGTGTGTTTGTTCGCAGTCTCTCGGAACACATGAACGACACCGTCAGGCAGATTGGTAGTCCCGGATTTGCTCCGAGTATGCGAGATAAATGTTGCCTGAAGGGTTCCTGCTCTAGCATAAGGCTCTTAAACCATCGTGCTAGAACAAACAATATTCGAACCTCTGTTGGTTTCTCTCTCCTTTTCTGCGGCGTAAGGTGCTTTACTCATGTCCTCAAAGTCAACCCAATCAATTTGGATAGATCCAAATCGATAGTCTTTGTTTGCTGGTTTGAGCTGGATGTTGTACTGTTCTATTGGTCGCCTCTTGCGAACCTTGTGTGCAGGCAAATGTTGGAATAGATGGGAGGGTATAAAGGTGTCGGCAGTTTGAGGCTGAGACTGAGATAGTTCTGGCTTGCGTTGAACGGTGATGCGTATGTGGTATCCTCGGGAACACCGCATTTCAGACGTGCGACATTGAAATAAGTACTAACTTCGGACAAAAAAACAAACCATTGGCAACTATGAAGACTTGCGTATTTGGATTCGAGGCTCATGCATAACATATCTCCACCGGATCAGGCCGGATCCCGAACTTGCTTGAACTCATCGAACTTCCATACATACTATGCCTTACCTGTAGCTCGGAGGACCCCTCGAGTCGGACAAAAAAGGTTCTGGGAAACCAGACACATCGAGCACACCAAACTTGGTACACATATTAATATATAGTACTCAACATGCTTCCACTTTGTTTTGGGCCGCGGGACAGTCTTATCGTTGAGTCGTTTGGTGAGAAGTAGGTCGGAGGATGTCAGGTTTTCCCCTCATACTACTGGGTACCAAATGGAGTAAAAAAGAAAAAAAGAAAGAAAAAGAAAGAGATTTGCGAGAGATTTAGAGGAACTTGGCTTATTATCAATCTACTACAATATCACATTTTCTGCCGTTGTCAACACCACGGCATCCTACGACCTGCAAACACTTCTTGCAAGTTACCTTGCATGGAATGGGACAGTTCAAGATGTTACTATTACCTGGGCATGTTTCCGAATGGACAGCGACGGCATCTCCGGACTGTGGCACGCTTGTGTTTAGCTGCAGGAACCTCGCGACGTCGACGTTTTGTTGGGCAGGATTCAAAGTCACCGGATAATGGTTGTGTGATTTTGTCGCAGTCGAAAGGGAAAATGTTTGACTCTGGTGGGGGTTCAACTGTTACTGACGGAATAACAGCTGCAGTGGAGCCTGATGCCGGTCACTACTGGTACTGGAATTTTTTTTCCATGGAAAAAGTGTGAAAGAAATGTGTTATGTCATTTCCAATGTTCCTTTTTCCAGGAGAAAAAGCCTTTAGACAATGAAAAGTGACATTTTCTAAAAGAAAAAGCTGATAAAGAAATGGGCATAACACATTTCTTTTACACTTTTTCTAGTGGGAACATTTTCTGGTGCCAGCAGTGGGTGGTGGT
>JAGGAX010016855.1:0-13851 GCA_017657335.1 Termitomyces titanicus | reverse complement strand
CCCAACATAAATAATAATGAAACCAATGAATAAAAAGAAACAAAAACAAGAACAGATAAAAGAAATTTCTTATTCCTGATTACATACTGACATTCTACCTACTGTAGAGACTGTAACCACTACTGACTCAAGATGCAGCGACAATACCGAGGATATCAGCCTGCTCATTGTTTCTGCTGTTCAATGGTGTCAAGTTCCTCAAGTTTTTGCTGCTCTTTCTTTGATGTTGACAGCTTGGGAGGAGTATTGGGTGGACGGGGTGGATTGGAAGTTGGAGTCGCAAGTTTGGGAGGCTTGCTTATGTTATGGTATGAGAATCGTTGGGAGGGATGGGCTCAAAGTTTTGGGTTTTCCATTGTGAGTTTTTTGCCATCTCCATCTTCACTTTACTTCATTCTTTTTAGACCCCAGAAGAATGTTAAGAGTTGGCCCTGCAGCAGCAACACACTGCTAAGGGTGTCGCTCCTGCTCCTACTCCTACTGCTGGCTCTCCCAAAGCTGGCCCTTCCACCACCCCCGCTTCTCTTGTTGTGCCTACCCACCGCATGACATTACCACCACCCCACAAGAAAAGGGAAAGGAAAGGTGGTTGAGGTGGACCCAAAGGCGGCAGTGGGAGCCATTCTCAACCATGAGGGCAAAGTACGTCTTCCTTATGGCTATCTCAGTTTATTTTTCAATCCCGACCAGGTTATCAACTATTTGGACCATGTATTTTCTGATATGGAATTGGTGGACTTGTTGCTGAGGGGTTGGAACAGGATTATTGAGGATGAGGGGTCAGATGTGGGGAGTGTGGTGGTGCACCCTAAGAGCAGGAAGGAGGTAGTCAGGAGTACTGGGGAAGAGCATCAGGGACGTTCTTTATTGGGTGGAGAAGGTTAGGGCAGCAAGGCACCAGTTGGCAGCTCAAGGCTTGCCAACTGTGTTTTTTGAACTACCAAAGGGGCTTCATACTCCAAAACACAAAGTCTGCCTGCCTTGCAAAACACAGCCACCTGATAAGTCGGCTGAGTTTGTCAACGTTTCTGATGAGAGCAATGTCGCTCCTCCTTCTGCCAAGAAAACCCATACTGAATCAGGTTCATCATCCTCCCTTCCCTGCCCTCAATTTGTAGGGAAGGCGCCACCACAAGTCAGGACTTGTGTGAGTCCTCTTGCAGAGGTTCCTCCCACCGCCACCACTTCTATGCCTCCTGCCTCCCTGACTGCTGCCATGCTGCCACCACCTCAGCCTGCTGCCGCCACCTCTTTGCCAGCTTGTTTATTCCCTGCTGTTAACTCAGCTCCTTCTCTTCCCTCCTCTCCAGTTGCCGCTCAAGTGACTCCTGCCCCCTTCCCTCTTTCTCCACCGCCTCCACCTCCTACTTCAACAGTAACCGCTGCCGTTGCTCTGTCTCCCCCAGTTGCTCCTGACTTTGATTGGTTGAGCAAAGCTTTGAGGGACATTGACATGGTCACATATAGTAGTGGGGAATCTGACATGGACTCAGTTTGGGATGAACCAATGGAAGACTCTTTGAGAAGAGTTACCGCATGAGCCTAGCATAGAGAGTTAAGTTACATTTACCCCGTTACGCTGCCAGTGTAGAGCTCAATCTCTAAGTCATCCTCAGAGGTCCACTCAACATCCAGACATTGTTGAACACCTCATTACTTAGTTGTGTGTTATTGCCAACTTGGTTTAGCACCTTCCCGACATCATATGTTTATTTTCCCCTTTGCATGCGTCATTAACTACTGACCTGAGTTGCGAACCCAAATACGTTACCTATCGATTTGCATTACCAATCCCAATTACAGCCTTACCACCTCATAACAATCCTACTAACTATCATCCTTCCCTTTTCAATCCCTACCAATTACTGACCACTATTCCTTCCTGATACCGCTAAAAGCATATTGGGTATCATCAGACTCCATTTTGTGATGCGAGTTCACATCCCTTGATATTACCTACAGTACCTCATTCCCTAGCTTTACCATTTCTGAGACCCTGCCACTTTCTCCCTTCAGATTCATACAAGGTCCCTTCTATAGTACCGCTTCCATATTTAAAGAGGCCACATAGTCATCAACGCGCTGCCTACCAGAACCCTCAGTTGTTGTACTACAGACTGAGGGTGAGTTATATACATACTACCAATCTGGACCATTACTTACTGTACCATAGATCAGACTAACTGAGTCTCTATTATCTAGGTTTGTATTCCAACAGGTTATGGGAGTTGCTGCTCTGTAGACTTGGACCGACCTTGTGGAACAAGAGCAAAAACTTTGCAGTCAACTTTTCATTATCACCTGAACCAGCTACTCAAACACCGTACCTGCTCTACATGATCCATATCTCTTTGTTATCTCTGCATTGTGCTACTATTGTGCTCCCTATATGTTATGACTAGCTCTGGTGTGGAAATTAAAGGAACCAAATCCACTGCCCTCCCAGCCTCATCTGGGGCTACATTTACCCCTGACCAGATTGCACAGATGTGGAAGGTCAACAACTCCTTGAAACCCTTCAGTGGAGAAAGTGACAGCCAGCTGGACAGGCCATGACCTGGACAAGGATGATGGCAAGTGGGCTGATTGGTCATATAACATGAATCTCAAGCTCTCAATGGTGCAGTTGTGGAAGTATGTCTTTAACACACCCACTGCGCCCCACCCCATCTATGAGCCACATGCCAACCAAGCCTTGACAAGCAATAATTGATTGGAATGCTCATTCATCAAATGGGCATTGTCGTCATTTGAACAGAAGCTCTGCACTGATGAGTTGGATCCAGTGGTTTTGTGGACATACCTGAAGCAGAGGCATGGTGGCGCTGTGCCAGTTCAGCAGGTCCATCTACTCCAGGAGGCCCTGACAACCCAATGCTCCCCCTCTGAGTCCCTTACCAGGACTGCAGATGGCATCATGGAGAAGATCGAGCATGCTTTTGATGCTGGGGAAGTCATGAAAGAACTGCTCCAGGCAATTGCAATACTATCCGCATTATCTGACAGATCCTATGCACACATACGCTCCATCATATCCTGAGACCTCACCTCTGCTCTGCTGGCAACGTGAAGAAGTACGGACCTGCTGATATACAAAGGTTTCTTGAGGGCAAACAGACACTCATCAATGCTGATAGGTTGGGCTCTGCAGATATTGTCCTGGTGGCTGCACAGACATTGAAGAATTTGAAATATGTGAGATTAACCTGTGAAGGGTGCAAGTCAAGGGGTCGGCTTGATTTTATGAGGCATACCCTGCCGTGGTGTGTCCTAGAGGAATACAGGATGGCCCGGATCGCACACTATAAGGCAAAGGTCAAGGATAGGAAGAAGGCGAGCTCAAAAGTCACCATTACACCTTCTGGGGGCTCAGCATTCACTCTTAAAGGGGATCCAGACTTCATCACTGCATACATAGCAGCGAGAGAGGGGAGGGGTTCCCCAGCTAGGAGGGCAGAGTTTGCAGGCCTGGCTTCCAATGCACTTCCAGGTACAGGGTCAATTGAGGAGATGGAAATTTTGGAGTTTGACACCTTGATTGTGTTTGAGGAGGAGCCAAGAATGGGGATCCATCAAAATGACCACTCCAACCACAATCAAGACAACAAAACAGCTTTATCAAGTTCCGCAATACCATTGAAGATCTTACCATTTTACCTTGATTCAGGGGCAACCATTCACATCTCTCCAGAGCCATCCAACTTCATGTCCTTGACCCCAATCTCTGAACATTCAATTCACAGCATTGGAGGATCAACAATCGCTGCTACAGGCATTGGAAAGATTAGGTTGCACACCAAAGATGGATCATCTCTTGAGCTAGACCATGCACTCTTCATCCAAAATCCACAGTACACCTACTATCTGTCAGTAAACTTGTAAAACGTACCGGTATTGAAACCACCTTTAATGATGTTGGTGCTAGACTTACAAAAATGTCCACAAATACCACCATTGCATCAGGAACCCTACTTCCCAACAAAGATCTTTACGCCATTGACATTCACCTCAATCGCACCCTTGTGGTACATGCCACCCCTGATCTCAAGACCTGGCATAACAGGCTTGGACATGCCAACTATCAAGCAATTATGCAAATGGCATGGACTGGCATGAATGAAGGTATGCCCAAAACCTTCCCCTCAAAGCCATCTAAATGTGACCACTGTATCCTTGGAAAACAGGCTAGGATGCCTGTTCCAAAGGAGAGGGAAGAAGGAGTCGAGCACAGGGCAACAAAAAGGCTAGAATAGATCTGGGTGGACTTGATGGGGAAATTTGCAGTAATGTCACGTACTGGCAACAATTATGTTATGAACATAGTTGATGACTATACCAATAAACCTTGGTCCATCCCACTGAAAGCCAAAGACAATGGGTTCGACAAGTTGAGGGCATGGATTCTAGCATGGGAAGCCAAGACCAGTGAAAAGCTCAGGATCTTGCAAACAGGTCACAACGGCAAATTCAATGGCGACAAACACAAAGCATGGTATAAGTCAAAAGGTATTATGCTCAAGGTTGGTGCACCACATACCTCTGCTCATATGGGACAAATCAAGGTGGATGTACCATACACTAATGGGCAAAGCAAGATCAATGAGAATTGCTGCAGAATGCCCTTCATTCCTGTGGGACAAATTTTATTTGATGGCTGCTCACCTCCATGGGAAGACAAAGACCTCTGCTGTTGACGAGATAACCCCAGATGAATTATAGTATAGCAAAAGGCCAGACTATTCCTATATTTGGGAAATAGGATGTAAAGTGTTTGTGTTGATCCTACACAAGCACAATCCAAAGGTTTACAGGCGGTTGATTGAGTGTGTTCTGGTGGGCTACAATCCAAATTCTAAAGCCTATTGATGTTATGAAAGGTCAACAAAAAGGGTATATAGTTTGTACCACGTTAAGTTCATCAAAAGCTATGAAGAACAACCCCCATCCTTGCCTCCACATGCATCCACCAAGGTGGAAAGGAAAGTCAAATTCCTGACCATTGACAGGATTGAAAAGCAGTTACTGGCATAACCAGCAGCCAGACATACTGATGAAGAGGAACCTGTACACACAATGGGACCTACCATTTGAGATACTATCAAAGACATGATTTCCAAAGTCGAGCATGTCAACAACATGCCTGCAGCTCCTGAACTGATCCCATTTCAGCAAAATCTACCCATTGTTGCACCTGAACTCCCAATCCAACAACCTCCCATTATCACCCCTGAGCCACCCCAGCCACAAAGATCAAGCCAAGCGCAAGTTCCAACCAAGAAGGAAGCCCCAAATGATGGACCTGAGACCTGCTTAGAGAGACCTATACGTGAGTCAAAAGAGTCAGCGGATTGAGTCAAGGAAGTCAGGATGGACCGACAAAAAGCCCTTGAGGAGCTCCAACAAGCAATCCCAGAGGCCAATGACATCAATGTGGGTCTGGAGGAACAGGATTGTATTATGTCAGCGCTTAATGCAATCAAGGACTTGGTACTTGATTCAGACTCTGGGGCAGACCCAGCCGCACCAAAGACCCTAGACAAGGCTTGAAAATCTGCTGACTGGCCATGTTGGGAGAAATCATACCATGACGAACTCAATTCATTGAAAAACATGGGTGTTTGGAAATTAGTGCTACGTGGGAAGGTACCAGCAGGGCAGAATATCTTCAAGGGTCGACCTGTCTTCACCATCAAACGTGATGAGCATTGCAAGATCACTAGATTGAAAACACAACATGTCTTACAGGGTTTCTCAATGGTCCAAGGTAGAGACTACAATAAAACGACCTCAACGACAGTGTGTGCGGGATCTTGGTGGATTATATTACACCTTGCAGCAACACTTAATTGGGATGCAACCCAGGTGGACATCAAAATGGCATTCTTAAATGGGATCTTACCTGAGGAGGAGCAAATTTACATGGAGCAACTGAGAGGTTTTGAAGGGTATGTAAGTTGGTGAGGGCAATTTATAGCATGAAGCAAGCTAGAAGGATGTGGAATAGAACATTGGATGATGTGATGCGTGGGTTGGGTCTCAATTGACTGAAATGTGAGGTGTGCGTATACTACCAAAAGACTGACAAGAGTATTGTGATAGCGGGTATCCACATTGACAACTTCCTATCTATTGCCAGCACAAACTTGGCAAATGACGAGTTCAAGGAGCAGCTGAAAAGGATCTGGACAATATCTGACCTCAGTACAATTGTTGGCATTGCAGTCGAATGGGACTGCATGAACAAGCAGGTATACTTGTCACAAACTACTCTAATTGACAAGATGGTGATACAATTTGGTCAATCTGATGCGTTCCCGCTCACTGTACCAATGGAACCCAGCTTGAAACTACAATGGATAGACCAGACAAAAATTCCCTCTACTGAACTGGAGAAGATTGCACATATTCCTTATTGACAACTGGTCGGAGGCCTCTTATGGGTCGCAATCTCAACATGGCCTGATATCCAATATGCAGTTCAACAATTAACCCAATACTTTGATTCATATTCATACACACATTGGAATGCTGCAATACGAGTGTTACAATATCTGAAGGGGACACAGGACTTATGCTTGTGCCTAGGAGGAGATGTAGGTGTTGGATTAGTTGGCTTTACTGACTTGGATTGGGCCAACTGCCTGGACACATGGCGGAGCGTTGGAGGCTATGCTTGGTCACTGGGATCTGGGCTGGTATTGTGGGTGACAAGGAAGCAAAAGACTGTGGCGGCATCATCCTGTGAAGCGGAATATATGGCAGCTTTCAAGGCAGCACAGGAGAGTATCTGGCCGTGGATGATGATGGAAGCACTAGGACATCCCAAGAAGAGTGCAACAATGATTCAGCAATCAACCTATCTGAAGACCCTCTTCTCCATGCTTGAGTCAAACAGGTTGACATAAAGTACCACTTCCTACATGAACGGGTTACCTCTGGAGAGATCACTTTGCAAAACAAAGGATAACATCACAGACATCTTTACCAAAGCGTTACCGGCTCTGAAATTTACTAGACTCTGAGGCATCATGGGACTGTGTCAGCAGAAGATTCTGCACGAGGAGGAGCACACTTATGGGTGAGGAGGAGTGTTGCAATCCATGAAGAGGTCACTGTGGTGCAAGGCACCATCAGTGTGCCTGGTCCCTTTTTCCATGCCACTCATATCACATCACAATGACACAAGCGGAACAAAGACTCACAATAGTGATATACATATATACATGCTGCCTAGCAGAACCCTCAGTCATTGTACTACAGACTGAGGGTGAGTTATATACATACTACCAATTTGGACCATTACTTACTGTACCATAGATCTGACTAACTGAGTCTGTATTATCTAGGTACAGAATACAGTTGTTGTACTACAGACTGAGGATCAGACTAACTGAGTCTGTATTATCTAGGTTCAGATTCCAACATGATGGTCATCAGCCGCACCCTTCTCACAGGGATTGAAGACATCACTGAACCTCCAGACACGCTCACCTGGCACTAGATGTATAATGCAGAAGCAGAGAACCGGTAGGAATACATATATGAAAGATCCGACCCAATCTGGCACACCAACACAACCTGTCACAAAAAGGATAGACACTCAGCAAAAAGCTAGACCGGACACCACAAAACTGGAAGCTTGGTGGGACCCCCTCCAATGCCCATATCTATAAAGGAAACATAATAGCAAAATTTTGCTCAATCAATACCAAACTTGAGGAAATTTGCCCACAACTTGAATGAGACCCTTACTTAATGAGAAGCTCTTCCTTGATGGATTCATTAGATTATTCAAGAAACGTAGAATTGAATTTCCCACACATTCCCACCCCAACAATGACTGATACACCAGCCCCAGCAGTGACGATACCTAGCAAAACTAGGCAACCCATGAAACAACGACAGCTCAACACATATGCTGCTGCCATCACCAAGACTCTCAACTCCAAGATGCAGAAAAAAATGCCATGCTGACAGCCAAACAAGGCCACAAACAAACCATCCGCACTGCCCATAACTCAACTTCACCCCAAAACCTCCCACCCAGCACGTCTTTCTATGATGGGGTACCCAAGTTTGATGGCCTCCATAGCCCCATTCACATGCGGGATATCATCAATGCAGCACTCCCTGACCATGCAAAGATCAGGAGTAAAGCTTTCTCACAACTCAAATCTGATTCTATTTCCAGAGGAACCATGTTCACCATCCCAACTCGCTGAACACCAAGACAAGATTGGGGCTTCAATATGTGGCCTGGACTCAGGCCTGTTCCAGATCATGGAGCCGCCCTTGTTTGAGGTGTTGGAACCATGTGATTCGCAAGCCCCAGTGTTGGGTAAGAGGCCGGAGGATACTCAAGTTATTGCCTCAGAACTGGTCAAGTGGAATGGTATACGGGACTTGGACATTGGGGACATCAAGAATGTCAGGATCCTGTGCCAGAAGGAGGAATTAGGGACTGCTGAGGAGGTCTCTGTAAAGGTAGTGGTGACACAGGAGGATATTGTGCAGCACCTGCTGCACAGAGGTGCATTCTTCCAGGGTACCCATTGTTGGGTCTCAAGGTACATACCCAGGAAGCACCCACCCTCCGCTTGAAGAACATAGACGACACCATCATAACACCCAGCCCACAAATCCAAATCTTGAACGCAGGCAAGGCGAGGAACTCACACATCATGGGAGGTCAAGGACACCTCGCGTACACACAGCACATAGGAACATCATTGGCTACGAATTTTTCACCCATTCCTCAACTCGCAGAAGACATTAACCCCACCCATGATTTGCCTTGTACATACTGCGACGTGACCCCACCATTCACACATGCCATGCACATCTCTGCGAGGAAAACTATATTACACAACGCTACACTTACACATTATCCTTATATGAATACCATGTACCCACTAGTGTAGAGTACATACATTACTCTACCCCCACCTCTTAGCCCGTAGTTGTGGCTTGCCGGCGGTATAAACTCAATTCAATCATCCTCAGAAAGATATCGTCATGACAGAAGACAATGTTATAGCAAGAACGGTGAATCACACAGCGTATTGATCAGACTCCAGTGATTCGCGCGTTTTCGTTGTTACAGGAGGGGGACTTCGTGTCTGAAGCACGATTAGAAGGTATAGATGTTCGGTAAGTATATACAAGGCATACCAGGTCTTCGTCGCTATAGAGATCCTTGTCGGCCAACTTTCCTTCCGAGCGAGTGCGCTTATAAACACGGCAATGGTTAGTCAGACAGACATAAGGAAGACTAACAGAACATCGGAAACATACTAAATCACGCGTTGAATTATTTTTGTGTTCTTTTGTAGTTTCTATCCGGATGGATATGGCTTGTTGCTGTGTCTTCTTCCCAGTTGAGGTCGGCTGGGTGTCGAGAAGAGTTGGTGGAATAGACACCAGCATATGGCTGACGTCGTCAACCTGCCCGGTTATGGTCTTCCGAGCATTGAGCGTAGCGAGGAAAGAGTTCGTATATACTGAGAAGAGGTATGAGGACAAATCAACAGTGAACGTGGACTGTGGAACTTACGGCGCCCAATGCAGAAGTAGAATGTTGCGTAAATCAAGGTAAGCGGAGAGGCGACCAGCTGGACATATTTTCATCAAAAACTGATTCCTTTACCAGGCCAGTACATACAGAAACGAGCGACGCAATAGCACACATGCTACAGAAGAGTTCAGTAATCCATTCCTAGATGGGGACATCGCCGATAGATACCTAGTCAAACTTGGGTGGCGTTGACCAATCAGTTTAATTTAGCATCAATAATTAATTATAATAGAAATCACATACACTCCAGTATTCACAACGAAAAGCATCTGATACGAAACATCAAAAAGAAGGCCGGAGTCACTCCTAAGCATAAGGGACTCACCAATCTGTTAATCATGCTGTCTGACCTAGAATAGTTATATATCACAGCCTTACTCATCGATCATAGAAGTGCTCACTTCCTAAACCCTGTTCGAGCCCGGTGGAGTATGAAGCAAAGGCTTGCTGCAATGATAACGTCTGCCGCAGTCGATAATGCATTGATGGAAATGGTGATCGGCTACTTGACTATCAGTGGAGCTCAAAATCGAGGCCAAATAAGACTGCACCGAGATCGACAGCAATTCGTCGAACGTGTTGAGCTGCATCCTGAATACTTCATCAGGACACGTTAGGAGCATCTGCAAGTCATGCCCTACGATAGAATTACCCAAACTTAACGATATTCATAAGAATCTGTATGGAAAGAATCTTTCTAATCACACATACCAGTGCCCATCGCTATGCATAAGAGGAAGTTTAACGAAGAGTTTCCTGTCCCGGAAGAAGATAACTTACCCGCATTCGCCACAACAATAGCCAGAATGCAACCGGTCAGAAGGATGCTTTTGTTGCTGACTAGAAGTATGGATTGATCATGACAGATAGCTCAATGGACGATTATCGAGAATACTCACGCAACCAAACTCGCGTCAAGTAAAAGCTATGTAGCGTTCACGCATCACAGGACACAGACAAGTCGATGGATCCTCACCATTGAACCAAAGCACCGGTCACGCCCTAAGGCAAAGATTTAGTCAGAATGATGGAGAATTCGATAGATATCAATGAACCGTGAACAAAGCCTCGAGCTGACAGCACAGAGATACATATCAAGTCAGAGCCGAAGTTTGAAGCGGCCGCACTTACTAGGACAGACCTGACAATAGGGATTAATGACGAGATAATCGTAAGGAGACGGCAGACACTCACCAAATCAACAGTTCCATTGATTCAGGTTTGCTATCCAGTAAGTGAGCAAGTTGATGTGAAGAGGTTACAAACCAGACGAACTTGTAGTTGGAAATAAGGTAGTGGTAGACTGCAACGATGCATTAGTCAAGTTATATTGTATGTGTCTCATGCCTACTCGTATGAGTGACCAAGGCGAGATGCACAGTGTCAAATACAGCAGTAATGGCAACCTTGAAGAAACTGGTGTCAGGAGGCTTGCAATCTTACACGACCTGGGATGTACCAATGTCCGTATATACCACGGATCTTTGGGATAATCTTGTTCAAGAGGGCTTCGTCACTTCGACTAAGGGAGGAAAAGAACAGGATTGCTTACTGAGGTAATAGTAAAAAGTCTGCACGAGAGAGACGCCCAACAGCACTGCGCTTACAATGACGCCGATGAGCATAGAACCCATGCTGATATATAGGTTTTCAGTGGCAAGAGACAAAATGTTCGTGAGAGCACCCACTTCGCGTCAATGTGTTCGGCCATGCGAGTGGACGTCATGATGCAAGGTGAGGCGTGGGCTCAGAGTTGTTAGTAAAAACAGCAGAACATGAACCTAGGTCGACAAGTGAGGTGCTGTGAGGCGACCCTTAAGAGAAGGAACAGACGACAGCTGTGCTTCTCTCATAAGTGTCGTAAGTAAGGGTTGAGATCTGGCGTTGCCAGATGGAGATGAGGGTCTTATTATCGCTAAACGACCCTATTCGTTGATCCTGCAGGCCGCACTTAGTCAAGGTATGTATGTAGATCATTTTTACGGCATGGTAAGAATAGGACGGCTCAACCCTGGTCTAGCCTGTAATGGTTGGTAATAAACCTTGTGCCCACACAGACTACATACTAAAGTCTGCTGGACTGTGGCAATTTTATTGTCGTAAAAATTGCCATCGAAATGCGTGTTGAGGGAAAGTTCCTGACTTAAGGAAGAGGAGCGATGGTATGTAGATCAAAATTGATTATCGTTTTGCAAATTTCTGATTGGTAACTTGAACTTCCTAATTTAGGCCGGTCACGCCGAACTTTTGCTTTCGCTTAACGCATCTCAACGGTCTCACCGTTGTCTATGTACAAGTTCTTTGTGTACAAATAATATATACATACACAAATTTTCATCTCATTTATAATTTGTTCGATTCATCCGTGCTGTGCACAAGGGCGGGGAACAGATGTTATAACAAAATATATGGGATGACTGGCCAGGAGCATGTGATTCGCCTGACCACGTGGACCTTTTCTTTGTGTCTCCACAGAATTTCGGGCCCCATGTTTCCCGGTTTGTATATATGCAGCGGTGAGGTTGCTGCGCCCATTCGATCTTAACGAGGGCCTGCTATGTATGTATGTCCTTACTTACAGGACCAACCACAAATGGTCTTGTCCGCTTTATCTCTTTGGCGCTGAGAAAATGGGGTACATCTTTGAATCATTCTATGTACACGCCATTCTCCGGTGCATGATTTTGTGACACCTTCAACAACACGTTTACTGTGAATGTGGATTCTTTCCCTCTCCTTACTAGGTCAACGTCAACGCATGGTCATCATTCACGATTTCAAGTATGGGATTATGAACCTACTATGGTGTGTCTCATTCCGTTCCGTGAATAATACTCAACCCGTCCAAGCGCTGTCCGCAAAAGACATGGATATTTCTGTCATAGAAAATGAGATGTGACACGTCGTGACACGTTAACAGCGACTGGGGACATCCAATGGATCTATATATCTATGTATAGCAAAGCCTTGAGTGGTTTGCAACCTACGCTTTCTGTAGTACAGGCTGTTCTCCCGCGGACTGCGCTGGTGATACTATCCTGGCTACTATAACCATTATGAATTTTGACATTGTTTAACATACCACAGTCCAATAAGCCTTCGCTTGAGATTGAGTTGTGAACAAGAATATTAATGGTGTAACGATGAGTCCGGGTCGTCAAGGCATCTACGCATAAGTAGGAGTGTGGGTTGTAGCAATTAACAACTTTCAAGTCCAGCTTCGCATTCATCTGTTGAACAAGAAATTTGTACATGCACGAAGGTATGTATATGAAAATTGATGGTTTGTGTGAAAAAAAATAAGGTATACCCGGTGACCTCATCGGTGGGACGAGCTACATATCCATGGATGGTGATGACTTCCTTATTGTCGTTTGCAAACAAGTTGGCGCGGGTACCAAACAACACGAAATTGTGATCTCTACCACCAAATCGTGCGAGAGCAATAGCTCGTGAACGGCTGCTCTGTTGGTCTTCATACTCGCAGGTCTATATCTTCGGTACTAGGGCTAGCACTGGCTGCTTTCAAATTTGTAGAATATTTACTTGTGAAATTTCAAATTTTTTGTCACTGTCGTGAACGCGCGCAGGCCACCATGCCTCAAGGAATAGATTCACAATATATTCAAAGGCATCATTACACTACCAGGACATGCATCTAATGCACAGAATGAGGCTGATGTCAAGATTCACTCAAAATGGTGCCAATGTCGGAATATGAAGATAGTCACTGTCGTGACATTACCAGCCTTTCCACAGAGAACTAGCTTATCTTCCAAACCTACGATCGCCCCAGCACTCATGGCTGACAAACGGCTTGCACAAAAGCGACAGAAAAAAGCTCTACGCACAAAGGCAGGCACAAATGCAGACAAGGAAAATTTGCAAGCCAAGGTTCCAAAGCCTCGTCCTATCCGTCGCAAACCAGCCGATGAAAATGGATCAGCAGCTCCTGCCATCGATGCTCTTGAAGACACTGAGGCTGCTGCAGTGGCTGCATTGACCAGTTTAGGAGGATACCGGAAGATTGTGACCAACGAGCCCCTGCCAGCATCTTCATCGTCCAGTTCCTTGAATATACTGCAAAGAATAAGGAGATTTTCCATAAAGACAAAGTGATTCTCACTCCTATGTCATCTGGAGATAATTTCTGCCTTCCACAACGTCTCTGGTTAGCCACGCGCTGAGCAGTTCCTGTGCGACGGTAATCTGAAAGGAGGCGCTGTATAGTCCGTCTGCCAATGCCAGTCATGCTTGCAATGGTTGCTGAATCCATC
>JAGGAX010016853.1:0-15136 GCA_017657335.1 Termitomyces titanicus | reverse complement strand
TTCTTGATGCTCTGAAATGGACTGGGGTCAACTGGAAAGAACAGAATGGAGAAAAGGGAAATACAACAGAGAAATGGAAAGAATGGAAAAAGGGAGACATGAGCAAGGGGGAAATGGGACCTGTAGATGGAGAAAGGACAGTCCCCTGACAGATCCCACAATACCTAAATATCAAACCCTTGTTCAAGAACTGACTAGATGAGTGGCACTGACAGAACTCAGGTAATATCGCGACGGGCAATCTTAATGCCAACGCCAATCCCGATGCCGCTCAAACTGCTGCTATGCCTGCTCAACAGAATGTCCAGCAACAGCTGGTCTACAAAGTCCTACACCAAGACCAGCTGATCAACAACCCTTACCAACTCACCGACAACCAGTGACTTGCCCATCTCCAGAATGAAATCTACAAAATTGTGAGAAAAAGGCAAGTCACTGACGGTGTAGCAGTACCTGAACCACCGAGTTCACTTGGTGATTATTGACCAATTCCGGCAGCAGCAGCAGGACCATCTAGTCGGACCAAACCCAAAAAAGAAGGTTGAAGGAACGAAAGAAAAGGGGAAAGCACCAGAAAGGCCAAATGAGAATTCCGCTCCCAAAAATGCTAAAAACCCACAAGCTCCTCTTCATACATTCTTGGGGATTCCAAACTACAAACCTCCTACCAATCAAAACTTTGTGCAACCCAACAAGCGTGATAGCGCCTACAAAAATAAGGCCCCAATTGCAAGCATTGAACAAACAAATGAACTACTGGATAAGGTACTCAACACATCAATCAAAATGACATTAGAAGACCTGTGCAGCGTATTGAGAGAATTCCAAAATCAGTTGAGAGAAGCAGTAACGCTGAAGAGAGTGTTGGTGGAGAATGTGGGGAAAGTAGAAGAGGTGGTGGATGATGGGACCGATGACACATTACCTGGCTTCAAAGCCAATTACCACTCTCCAACTTTGGGTCAAACATCGAAATCAACCATGCCAATCACGGTCCATTAATACGTTCAAAACGCTGACCCAAAATTGTTCTCATCCAACCCAATCAGGACGTCGGTTGATCCGGTCAAAACATATCTCCAAACACTCCCACCAGGTAATGATTCCAAAGTGTTAGTAGTGGCCAGAGAAACAGAGGCTTTGGAGTTGGTGATGGCGGTAATTGATGGGAAGGAGAACATTGAATGCATAGCTGACAGCAGGAGTCAAATCATTTTGATGTCGGAAGAAATTGCTCATGACTTGGGCCTCATCTACGATCCAACTATCATTCTGCAAATGCAAAGCGCAAATGGTAGTATCAACTCTTCCTTAGGACTGGCAAAAAACATACCTGTTACCATTGCCGACATCACCCTCTTCCTACAAATATATATCATTCAACAATCTGATTATGATATTCTACTTGGAAAACCCTTTGACGTCCTTGTTTGTTCAGTCATGCACACTGTTAGTGCCAATGACACAACTATAACCATCAATAACCCAAATTCAAGGGCAGTTTGAACTGTTAAAACATTTCTGAGAGGTCATCACTGACAAAGGAAACAGTTCATGCCAGAAACAAAACCGATTGATGAAGAAATAAAAAACAATAATTCACATTTTTTCCCTCCATTGATGAAGTAATTGATTCCAATTAAGGAAACAGTTCATGCCAGAAACAAAACCGATTGATGAAGAAATAAAAAACAATAATTCACATTTTTTCCCTCCATTGATGAAGTAATTGATTCCAATTATGGAGATGTTGCCTTAATTCTAGACTACAAACAGAGAAAGAACTTTGTAAAGATAACTTCTTGCACACCAATTTCTGAAAACAGCTTTGAACAATTATATACCAAATTCGGCACTAAAAACAATCAAAGAAAACAAATGATTGATCCAATACTGTCATATTTGTACATTACCGCTTCCAAACTGTTTCATACTCTAGTTACCGATCAAGATTTGTTAGTTACCAATCACTTTTTGCTGGGTAAAGCAACTTTTGATACAAACAGCCTGAGTTGGTGTTCCAAAACCTATTATACCCCACCTACTGACTTTACAGGCAATCGGGCTAACATTGTAGATCGGGCTGAAATCTGTAAAAATCCAGGTCCAGTTAACAAAACATATATTTCCAAGAAACCAAAACAGAAAGGAGTTCAAGTGAAGAAGAAATGCAAACCAGTGGCCCTTAAAACAAAACCAATCGGGGCAAGTGTTCCTGAAGACTTCTGAATAGAACAAAATATTATTGGCGACCCACTTAAGGACATTCCAACTCTAGATCCAAACCCCCCTCTGTTTTCTCTAAACGGTTGATTTACCAGTGAACAACAAGACATATTCCAAAAAC
The DNA here is from genome assembly GCA_017657335.1 of Termitomyces titanicus. Classification (NCBI taxonomy): domain Eukaryota; kingdom Fungi; phylum Basidiomycota; class Agaricomycetes; order Agaricales; family Lyophyllaceae; genus Termitomyces; species Termitomyces titanicus. Next base: position 12,789 of record JAGGAX010016853.1, on the reverse strand, counting down.
AACACAACACTGGGTTCTTAACTGCAGATGAGTTAAACGTACTCACCGATTTAGTCTGCAAACAGAGTCAGGCATTTGCTTGGGATGATACCAAACAAGGCAGCTTTTGAACCAATTTCTTTCCACCCATAATCATACCAACTATCCCTCACATACCATGGGTTGAACACAATCATCCTATACCACCAGGCTTGGAACAGGAAGTTTGCAAAATTATAAGAGACAAAATCTGAGCTGGCGTGTACAAACCTTTGAATTTGGCTTACCAATCCTGATGGTTTTGTGTGTTGAGAAAGAATGGAAAGCTACATATAGTTCATAGCCTCGAACCGCTTAATTGTGTCACCATATGTCATTTGGGGGTACCTGTAAGCATGGCTTACATATATGTTACCTTATTGGACTTTGGATATCTATCTCTGACTGGTACCATTATCTTTGCTTATACCCATACTCATACTTGTTATAATATACTTGCTGTTTCTGTTCTTGCGTGCGCATCGTGTTTAGTGTGCCTACTAGTGAGTAGGCTTCCACTTTTTTTTGAACAGGCGGCTGCAAGTTGTCTGTCATCTGTTTTTGTGTATACATCGTGCCACGTCATCACCGATTTCAATGTTCTACGTTTCATCACTTCTGGTGAACTAGCGAGAGCTGTTCACACAACGTCAATGGTTGTCAATGCCTTTCATCATTGTCATTGTACTCTTAATTCTATTTGTCTCCGCGACTATTGTTTACATCTGTGATTGTCATTTGGTTCCATTTACTCTGTTTGTATTTAGCGTCCGAGACCCTCTAATTTAACCAAGCGCTTAACGCATATATTGACCTATGTGTTCACAGATCGCTCTGCCATCTTCTAGCCAACCCCTGCACACAACGCGCAACTTGAGACAAGGACGCAAGGCTCCAGAGGACAGAGAGCCATCCCCTTTGACCTCCTTGTCTCCCTCCCATGAGGTTACCGCTGAACCTGCTACACAAATAGGTCCCTGTGTGCCTTTGTCCCCTGGCCCCTCTGTGTCTTGAGATCACTCCCCATCTAGCCCTCTTTTTGCTTTGGATAGCTCATCAGATTCAACCTAGAGCCTGACATCTGTGTGATTGACTATGTCCAAATCAGTTGGAGATGCGGTTCTCAAGATTCCCTCTGGTATTAAGCTACCTACTCTGAAATCTGGTGTCTTGCAGCCTAAGACACTCTTTGAGTTTGCCCAGGTGTGCTGTGGGGTTTTCAGGTCCAAGAAGATTGCAATTTCTGAGCAAGTCAAAACGGTGTCCGCTTGCTTTCATGACCCCCATATTGCCGACTATATCGACTCTAACCTCACGGAACTCAGCAAACTCTCTTTCAACGAGTTCATCGCAGATATTGGAAAACACTACCTTTGAGAGGGATGGCAGCACCGCATGCGCCAAGATATCCTCAACCTGAAGCAAGGCAATTGTTCGCTTTGGGATTTTTACTAAGAGCTCTCGACCCTGAATATCATGCTTAAGGGCCACCCTCAGCATCTCAATGATAATTGTATCCGTGACCAGATCGAGGCGGGCATCAACAATGATCTCAACCGCCACGCGGACGAGAAGGGCATTTACAAGGAAACTGACCTTAAGAGGTTCATCAACCTCCTCAACACCTGTGACCGCAAGCACCAAAATGAACTTAAACGTATTTGTGCTGAGGCAGACAAGACTGTCTGCAAACATCAAGCACTTATGTTGTCCAAGGATGTGAATGTGCCTACTAAGAAATCTGGATCTGCTTCAACCCTAGCCTTGTCAGCTAAACCTGCATCGTCTTCGTCTACTCCTTTGTCGGCTAAACCGCAGAAACGAACCCCTCGCTTGACTGATCTTGAACATGAATACCTGAAGGTTATGAAAGGATGCTTTATGTGCCGTGACCCTAACATGGACCATTTCTCAAAAGATTGTCCAAAAGATGAACCAATCCCTGGGTTTCCTCAAATTCCCTCAGGATGGAAGCCGCCCTCGTCGATGTCCTCATTGGGAGGAAAGACAAATGCAGTTGCTGCCACCATTGTGGAAACGGATGAGGATTCCATTGCCACGGTCTTCTAACATGGTGCCAACTTTGGTAAAGAAGTGGATTATGAACCTGAAGTGAGTGATTATCAATCTTGTCATTTTCACTTCCCTTGCAACGTTGACAGGCCAAAGGTTGATGAGTTGCTCTCACTAAAAGCTTTGATTGATACCGGGGCTCATTTGACATTGATTTCAGACCAACTAGTCAAGAAACTTGGCCTCCATACCTTTCCGTTGAAGAATCCTGAACGTGTGTCTGTCGCCCTGGGAAATAATTCAAAACACCACCGAAATGCAATGCTCTTGTCCTGTTATGTAAAGCTCTCTGTATCGTCTGTTGATGGTCAATGGACCTCTTGTTCCATAGTAACGCTTGTCGCTTCTGGTCTTTGTGCTCCCATTATTTTAGGCTTACCCTGATTACAGATAAATACAATGGTTGTTGATTGTGCCGTGTCTTCATGCATTGATAAGTCTACTGGATTTGACCTGCTTAACCCTGGTATAGCAACCCCGCCACCTCCACCTTGCTTGCCTTTGAGGGAGTTCATGAAGCAGGTGCGTTCCGATCATAAGGTTTTACTTGACAAACTTAAATTTGTGTGCGCTCAACGTTATGAACAAATGCAACACAAACACCTTTTTAAGGACGTAGCCCCTATGGATGTGGTTGTGGCAGTGAAGTGCCAAATTGAACAACTTGCTTCTTTGGAAGAGTTGCAACAATGGGACAGGACTATGAAGGAGGAGTTTAAGGACCTGTTTGAGCCTATCCCTCATACTGATCTCCTACCTACAGACATTTACACTGAAATTCATCTCAAAGGGGACGCTAAGGAGGCCCACCGTACTATTAGTACGCAAACATATCAGTGTCCTCGTAAATAAAAGGATGTGTTTCAGACGCTCATCCAGCAACATTTGGACGCAGGGAGGATTTGACCATCTTCCTCACCCCATGCATCTCCAGCCTTTGTTATTCCCAAGGCAGATCCCAATGTACTCCCTCGGTGGATGAATGATTACCGTCAATTGAACTCATTGACTATTCCAGATGCTCAGACCATGCTTCGCATTGATGATATCCTTGCAGACTGTGCCAAGGGGAAGATTTGGGCCATGATCGATATGATGAATTCATTTTTTCAAACCTGAATGCACCCTGATCACGTACCCTTTACTGTTGTGTCCACGCCGTTTGGGTTATATGAGTGGCTCGTGGATGCTGATGGGTCTAAAGAACACACCAGCAATCCACCAGCAGCGTGTCAACCACGCGCTTAGGACACTGATTGGCAAGATTTGCCACATTTACCTCAATGACATCGTTATCTAGTTGTCCACTGTGGAGGAACATGAACAAAACATACGAGCAGTGCTTCAAGCTCTTTGTGACACTAAGCTCTACGTCAACCCGGCAAAGACCAAGCTATTTTGCACTGAGATTGACTTCCTGGGACATCACATTAGTGCAAACGGAATTGAAGCTGATGGTAAAAAGGTTGACCAGATCCTGAATTGGCCTTGGCCTAGGTCCTCGACAGCGGTCAAGGCTTTTCCGGTATTGGTTCGCTTTATTGGAGCATTCTTGCCCAAACTCGCTGACTTCACTGGTGTTCTGAACCCCTTAACGACTGACGACACAAAACAGAACTTCCCTGTTTGGACGGATGAACACCAGGCTGTGTTTGACGGGATTAAGTCCTTGGTTCTCAGCCGTGAGTGCCTTACAACGATTGATCACAACGACCCTTCAAAGAAGATTTTTGTTACCACCGATGCAAGTGATTTCTGTTCGGGTGTAATGCTTTTGTTCGGACCATCATGGGAGACAGCGCGTCCTGTTGCGTTCGACTCTATGACCTTCAAAGGCATGGAATTGAATTACCCTGTCCACAAGAAAGAGCTGCTTGCAATTATTTGGGCGCTGCACAAATGGCGTGTTGACCTGGTGGAAAGTCCTTTCACAGTGTTTACTGATCACTGTACTCTTGAGAATTCTGCAAAGCAACGGGACTTGTCACGCTGTCAGGCTCGCTGGATGGAATTCCTGAGTCAATATGATTGCAAGATTGTGTATGTAAAGGGTGAGGATAACGTCGTCGCAGATGCTTTGTCGTGCCTCCCTGTTGAAGAAAGTTTGGACTGTGATGATGCAGCGATTGCAGCCACAGCACCTTTCGAGTTCTTGAAGGATGGCTGTACACCGTTCTCAGTTTTGCGGGCCAACGACTTGGACCCGCTTCTCACTGCACACTCCTTGGCTGCCAGGGAGGAGGAGGCGGACATTCCTTTGGTGGCAGCGACCCTGTCAGTGTTGTCGGACTCAGAACTCCTGGATATGATCAAGAAGGGTTACCTTGACAATGCCTGGATTAAGAGCCTGGTGGAAGCGGCTCCAGGGATGGATTCCGTGAGGTGTGAGAATGGCCTTTGGTTTATCAACAATCGACTTTGTATACCTCAGTTTGGAGACCTCCATGAGTGGATCTACCGACTTGCCCATGATGCTTTGGGACACTTTGGCTTTGATAAAACGTATGCCTCGCTGCGCACTGCGTATTACTGGCCTCGCATGCAAAAGGACTTGGAACATGCTTATGTCCCATCGTGTCAGGAATGCCAGCGCAATAAGTCATCCACCTGGAAACCCTCTAGTCCTCTCCACCCCTTGCCTGTACCTGATGGACATGGGGACTCCATCGCCATTGACTTCGTTGGTCCTCTACTGGAAGACAATGGGTTCAACTGCCTGATGTCTATGACAGACCGGCTTGGATCAAATATTTGAATTGCACCTTGTCGCACTGACATAACTGCTGAGGATCTTGCAGCTCTTTTCTTTGATCATTGGTTCTGCAAAAATGGTTTACCTCATGAGATCATCTGCAACTGTGACAAATTGTTTATGTCAGAATTTTGGAAGGCTCTTCACTTGCTTACTGGGATGTCTGTCAAGATGTCCACTGTGTTCCATCCTGAGACTGATGGTAGCAGCAAGCGGTCTAACAAGACTATTGTTCAAGCCTTGCGTTTTTATGTTGATCGTAACCAGTTGAGTTGGGTTTGTGCCCTTCCTCGGGTTTGCTTTGCAATGATGAACACAGTCAACCGTTCAATGGGCTTTTCACTGTTCCATCTGAAAATGGGTCGTAGTCCACGGCTGATTCCTCCTTTAGCTGGTGGGTCCCTAGTGAATATGACAGAGGCCGTGAAGGCCGCTAGGGATGCCTTACAGCAATTGGAATCAGACATGCAGGAGGCCAGGGATAACCTTTTGCAAGCAAAGATCTCTCAGGCATTCCATGCAAATAAAGACCGTGCTCCAAATTTTGATCTTAAGGTCAGCGATTGGGTTCGCCTCTCAACAGAAAATTGTCGTATGGAATATAAGAATGGAGACAAGAATTGAGTTGCAAAGTTCTTTTCCCGTTTTGATGGTCCCTTCCAGATTACTGACATTAACTTGGCTAAGTCTACCGTTCTGCTCGATATTCCTTCAGCGGCACGCAATAAGTGCCATCGTTTCCATTTCTCAGATATTGTGCCTTTTACAGAGAATGATTCTGATTTGTTTCCTGGACGTGAACTGGCTGAACCTGGACCTGTGATTGATACAGACTCTGATCCTCAGGCTGAGTGGCTGGTGGAGAAGATTGTGGACACGCATTGAAGGGGACACGGTTGGCAGTATTTGGTACATTATGCTGGTTGGGGTCCTGAGGAGGACCGTTGGCTGCCTGGTTCTGAGTTATCGAACCATTCGGCTTTGGATGTTTGGCTATCTGAGAACGCATTGTCTTAGAACCTCCTTTCTCTTATGTCCTGTCAGTAGCTTTTCCTTACGGGGTTTTTGATGCACCCGCACACACATCTTACTTTACTGACAGACTTTTTCACCTTACTATTGATGTTTTAGAGGGGGAGTAGTGTAAGCATGGCTTACATATACGTTACCTTATTGGACTTTGGATATCTATCTCTGACTGGTACCATTATCTTTGCTTATACCCATACTTGTACTCGTTATAATATACTCGCTGTTCCTGTTCTTGCACGCACATTGTGTTTAGTGTGCCTACTAGTGAGTAGGCTTCCAGTACCACCTTTTCCAGATCACGTTGCAGAATCATTTGCAGGCCAAATCTGTGGTGCTATCTTAGACCTTTTTGTTGGATATGATGAACGACTAATCAACCCTTCATCACAAGACCTCACAACATTCCAAACTCCATTCGGTGCTCTCCAACTAGTCACGTTACTGATGGGATGGACTAATTCAGTTTTGATTTTCTATAACAACGTTGTACACATACTCCGACCCAAAATACCACACAATGTACTATCATTTATTGATGACGTCAGTGTAAAAGGACCAAAAGATTGGCATATTATCGACGACAAGCCAGCAACCCATCCCAAAAATCCAGGAATTTGACTAGCGCTATGGGAGTTTTTTGAAATCCTAAATCGGGTTTTACAACATATGAAGTATTTGGAAGGGACTTTTTTGGGCCACAAATTGGTATTATGCACTGAGCAAATTAAAATTTTAGGTCATATTTGTATGCCAGCTGGTTGGGTACCGGACACCACCTGATTAGCCGCTTTAGAACGTTGGGGACCATGCCAATCACTATCAGAGGTACGCGCGTTCTTGGACACAGTCGGTGTCCTTTGTATTTTTGTTTGCAACTTTGCACACCGCATGCATAACCTGGTAAAGTTAACTCAAAAAGATGTCCCCTTCAAATTTGGCAAATTACAGTTGACCGCTCAGCAAGACCTAATCAATGCCCTGAAAACAGCCAATCCACTAGTCCCAATCAATTACAAATCTGGCAATCCTGTGATCCTATCAGTTGACACATCATACATTGCAGTCGGTTACTTCCTCTGCCAATGTCTGCCTGACAATTGTAAACAATGCAGGTACAACCGATTCAGGTCAATTACTCTCAACAGACAAGAAGCCAGATATAATCAGCCAAAACTTGAATTATATGGCTTATTCCAAGAATTACAGGCTCTATGGATATATCTAATCAGTATCTAAAATCTGATTATAGAAGTCGATGCTTGATACATCAAGGTAATGCTACAGAATCCTGATGTCATACTATCAGCAAGTATAAATTGATGAATAGTAGCAATTTTGCTATTCCATTTTGAATTTGTCCACATAAAGAGCGCCTTTCACGGTCTCAATGGATTATTCCGACAACCTTGCCAGCCTGATGACCCTAAAATTGATGAGACTGACAATGAGGCATTTGCAGACTGGATCGACCGACTAAATGCATTTGTTCATATCATACAAACCCTGATTCCGCTCCTCCGATCCAATTGTCTAGAAAACCACCAATTACCCCTTATCCAATATTATGAATCCAACTCTTCAGGCACATCACAATTTAGCCTCTTTGATGATGCAGATGACTATCAGAAAGCTGAAGTAGAGTGTCATGGTAGTCAGGCCGATGAAGTCCAGGAACTTTGGGATGACAACACAACACTTGAATATTCATCAGTTCCTCGTACCAAAAAGGCCATACTTGAAGAAGAGTGATTAGCAAAAATCCAAACATGGCTTACAGATCTAAAATGATCTAAGGGATTCACCGACAAGCAGTACCAAAGATTCATTCATTATGCTATCAACTTCTTTCTATCTGGCAATTGGCTATGGCGTCACAACAAAGCTGGAGCTCATGAGCTAGTTGCCAACCAAGCAAGCCAGATTCAGATTCTCTGATTCATGCATAATGAACTTGGACACCGAGGCATGTATGCCACCCCAGCAGCCTTACTCGAACAATTTTGATGGCCACATGTTCAGGCTGACATTGCATGGTATGTTCAAACGTGTCATATATGCCAGATTCAGCAAACAACCAAGGTACTCATCCCTCCAACTGTTGCCACACCTGCTCCCCTCTTCAGCAAAGTACATATTGATACCATGTTTATGCTGTCTAGCCGCCAATTTAAGTATATCATCCAAGGCTGATGTTCTTTGATTCACTGGCCCAAATTCCAAATGCTAACAAAACAAAATACAGAAGCAGTTGGCAAGTGGATATTCGAGGACATCATATGCCATTGGGGTGCGTTAAAAGAGATAGTCACCAATAATGGTCCACCAATTATCAAAGCAGTTGAGTACCTATCAAAAACTTATCATATTAACCATATATGCATCTCAGGATACAACAAGCAGGCTAATGGACTAGTAGAACGACCACACTTCAACGTTCAGCAAGCACTGTTCAAAGCCGCTGACAGAGACAAGTCACAATGGAGCTACTCAGCTCACTCTATCTTCTGGGCCAAACGTGTAACAGTCTGATGCCAAATGGGATGTTCTCCTTACTATGCAGCTACAGGCACACACCCTCTTTTACCCGCCAACATCGTTGAAGCTACCTACTTACAACCCCCGCCCGACTCAGTCTTGTCAACCACTGATTTGATAGCCCGATAAGCAATCGATTTACAATGCCGCTCTGAACATCTTGAACAGCTTCACGATAGAGTATTTTTGGCCCAACAGCAAGCCGCTATTCATTTTGAAATCGAAAACGCTGCCACAATTCATAACTTCAATTTTGGAAGGGGTGCCTTAGTCCTCATGAGAAATACAAAAATTGAAACAACTCACAATCAGAAAATGCAACCCAGATATTTAGGACCCCTAGTAGTAATCTTCCAAAATCAAGGAGGTGCCTATATTATCTGTGAGTTAGACGGTTCAGTGCTTCACTGACCAGTCGCTGCTTTTTGGTTATTCCTCTACTTTGCATGAGAACACATAGACCTACCCAACCTGGCACTAAATATTGACACAGATCAATTACAACAGCTTGAAGAAACCAAAATGCTTGACAATGAAGACTTACCCAATATTGAAGATCTTGAAGAATTACCCAAAGAATAAAAACCAAAATAAAAACACCGACTTAAAAACATCAAAATTAAAGAAACACCAAAAACAAAAGTTTTATTTTCAATTTTATCTTATCTAAGTACATAGTGTATAACTAACCAAAGTCACAGCAGTCTACCGACTGCCTTGCGCAACCCTTTGGGGTTACCACCATGATGATGTCTGAGCGGTCACCCCTTCTACATATTTTGTTTTATAACATATCCAAAATCGCTCAGCGTCCCCAATTTGCTATGTACAATTTCTATTTCAAAATCAATTTTACTCATTGAAATCAAACAGACTTACTCTTTTTAACTTACCATTGTCTCCAAAACACACTGATTCTGAAAAACCATCACACAAAAAACTTAAAAGAAATCACACAAATGAAATGATCCAAACACCAATGATATAAATTAATGATAATGATAAATCTGAAAATAAATAAAAAATAACAATAGAAAGAAAATTTCCAAAATATCGACGATAGTAGGAGTAAAAGTATGTTCTCATCGGCATGTCCTCATTGACAGGGAAATACAGTGGAGGGATGTGGTTGGAGGTCTGCCAGTCCACAGCCAAATCACACTCATGCAAATACCAAATAAGAGCATTGTAGGTTGCCAATGCTTGCTCCAACTCCATCTGGGCCATTTTGAAACTCCGACGGACATATTCAACAGTATGTTTGGCTAACAGCAAGTTAGCCGTACATTGGCGCTTATATCGAAAGATCCCTTCTCTGACTTGCTGGAACTTCAAAGGGAATTGAAGTCCAGAAGGAAGCAGATCAGAATCGGACTCCCTGTGATGAGAAAGGGGGAGATTGGTAAGCGGCTGATTTGGTGTCTAAAAAGATAAGAAATTAGGAAGGAAGCAGATCAGAATTTGACTCTCTGTAATGAGAAAGGGGGAGATCGGTAAGCAGCTGATTTGGTGTCTAAAAAAATAAGAAATTAGGAAGAAAGCAGATCAGAATTGGACTCTCTGTAATAAGAAAAGGAGAGATTGGTAAGCAGCTGATTTGGTGTCTAAAAAGATAAGAAATTAGGATATACAAACCAAAAGTGGAAAAGCTTGAGATATACCTCATCAAGCAACATTCGCCGAATAACCTTTAAGACTTCCGAGACTGCCCGGAATCACCGACCAGGAATGTCAACCTATCAACCTTTGCCTTTGTCAGGCAAAGGGAGAACCGCTTTGTTGGGAAGCTGATCGATATCAATCACGTCGGTAGGAACTTGAGGAATTTTGACCTTAGTACAAACTCAAGACTCGACATGACCTTCTTTGGCCCAACCAACTACCTCCTTCTCGACTCCAATCTCGCCATCTTTGTCGACCTCTATCAACTTTGACCTGACTACCTCATCATGAACATCAACGTGTTCCTCTTGAACCTCCTCTTTCCGATTGTCAACGTTCATTTTTTCGTCCTCCCGCAACTCGCCTCCATTGAAGTCACCAAGTCCTCATCAATAACGACTTCACCAACTGGCCCAGGCTCCATGGAATCATCAGAGTTGGACCCACTCTTGTTGGCATCACTGCCAGATGGTCAGAAAGTCCCTTCATCATCTGATTCCTTGCCAACAGGGACTTCAGTAGCCTCATCAATAATCAAAGCACCACTTTCTTTGGTGCCCCGCAAAGGAACTGAAATCAGGGGGAGGGCTAAACCCCCAACAAGCGGACCAGTATGACTTGATGAAACCACAGGCAGTGGTATGACTTTGATTTTTGATTTTGGCGGCAACACCAATTTTTGAGCAGTCGGCACGACTACTGGCAACATAATAATCGGCTTCCTAGCTGACTTGAAGGGTGTCCCACAGCTCCCCGACACCTTACTCCCACTTACTTGTGGAGTCAGCGACATCGCAACTTCCACATGCTCCTTCTTCACCCACTTGATCAATTCTGCCTGCTTTGCTTCTTTTTTGGGCTCCTCATCCGACAAGTTGATCACCTCCTTTGACTTGTACTCCTTTTTTGACTTTGCAGAAATGGTTTTGGTGGCGGTGGTTGTCTTCTTTGTTACTCTCTTCCTCTTCTATCCAGTCAGAGGCAACCACAAATACTTCCCAACTCCCTCACCCATGAACTTGTACTCTACAAGTTCTTTGACTTCTCTTACAACAAAGTCGACTCCTTTGGGCACCAAAAAGGTAAACTCCTTGATGTTTTGAGGCATCACTTGCTTGGTACCCGGTTGCACGTACCGATCTCCAACATATCCAGCCTCCTTCATCAGCTGTTGGGCGTGCAGCACCCGAAGGGCCTTCTTCACTGACCCCTGTGCCAATGAAGGGCAAATCATGAGTCTCCAAGTCCCCTCACTCATCCACAAACACCCCTTCACATTCTTGAGACATCGGAAACAGGGACGATACAGGCTGGGATACCAACAATACTTGTTGGCATTGTAAGAGATGCAAGTAGAAATTTGAAGTCAAATCCAAACTCAAAAATGAAGAAACTGACTTACTGGGCCTTTTTGGGCCAGACACACAACCCGCTCTTTGGGATCAGCTAACTTCAAGGTGGGCATTTTATCCCCTGACATGATTGTCCCCTTTGGCCAGCCCAGATTGGCCAAAAGGGAGGAAGGCATCACCAAAAGAGTCGATAAATTGTGTTCGGAAATGTCTTCATTTGCAAAATCTGATAACTAAAGAAAGTCGGTAAGCAATCAAATTTGAAAAGGAAAAAGTACGAACATCACAAGAAGGCCACCAATTGGCAGGCCCTTCCACTCAACATCTTACCTTGTTGGGGTCTACCTCCGATGCATCCTTCTTCTTCAATTGTTGCAGCTTATGACCTTTAGTTAGTGCACCTTCTTTCTTCACCGTCTTCTTCGCCGATTTTGGCTCCTCTGCCTTTGCCTTACCCTTTGCCACTGCCAAAGCCCCCTTCCCTATATCAGGAGCACCTTCTTTGATATCAGGGGGACTTGTTTTGATATCGGGAGGGTTTGAGTCGGTCTTCTTCACTGCTAAAGCCCGTTCAGCGGCCCACAAGTCAGCTACTTGCTGAGCGTAGGCAGCTGCTTGAGCAATTTTGGCGTCTCTCCTGGTGGCCATTGCCTCCCTTTCTAATTCAACAATGGACTTTTTCTTGGGCGTCTTCGTAGTTGCCCTCGATGACAATGCAACAGCGGGGGCAGGTGCAGTCAACTTCAAAGTTAAAGCGACAGGTTGGTCGGCCTCAACCTTTTTGAATTGGAGGCTACTATATAGCAAGTTAAAAAGTCAGCACAACATTGTAAAAAGCGAAAAACTCACCAAAAAAAATTCAAACGGTTTCGCTCAATCCTCCTTCCAATTCTGAACCCAAATCAACATTGCCTTCTCCTTCACCGCCGGCATCTCCATCCACTCCACCAAAGACACCCCGACCTCCTTCCAGTTCAACATCATCCCCATTAACAGCTCCAACATCTCCTGATCCAAAATGTCCTCCTCCGAAACCAAAGAGATATCGCTCCATGCTGCTGACGCCAACTCTACAAACTGACAAGTGGCATCCTCTTGTTTGGCAGAGACAGAGCCAGTTGGAGCAGGGAAAGAGAGAGCAAGATCTACCAAGTTGTGCGACATGATGTTTGGGGTTGGTAGCCAAAGTCAAAGTTGCTTTAAGGTAGTAGTCGGTGCTCAAGTTGGGGGAAAAGTTGAAGTTCCAAGGTGTTGGAGGGGTCCCTTTTATATATGTTCAGGGACAGTTCAGGTCCAGAAGTTACAAGTCACAACATCAAAAGAAGCTGATGATAACATGTGTCACCCCACCACACCAACCAAAAA
>JAGGAX010016852.1:0-15238 GCA_017657335.1 Termitomyces titanicus | reverse complement strand
AACCACACCATTACTAGGGCTATCGAGGCTTACTTTACTGTATGTCCTTACCTGTAACGCAGGGTAGGTAGTCATCACAATTGTAACATCGTAACAGGAGTGCCACTACTCCACTGCGCCCCTACATATATAGAGCCTGAACCGAACAAAGTGAGGTTAAGGCGGAGACTGCGTATGGGGGGGTTTGGGGGAGAAGCCCCCAACGAGTTACAAGATTCGGCACGGAATCGTACCTCGTTGTTTACGAGGCCTGATGAACATCTTATCTTATCTGCTTACTAACACCTACTGGACGAGAGATAAACACTATTACTTGACAACCGTGCTTCCTCTTACTCCGTCACCAAGAGACTCTACCCCGCGTCTGCCTCGGGTTATGGGCGAAGTCAGTGAGTAAAGATGTTCTTATAATGCTTATGCGATGTCTAATTGTTATTTGGTTAGCATACTACGAACATGAATGGGAGAGACAGTTAGCGCGCATGTACTTGACGCCATCTGATCTCTCCCAAGCTTCTAGTGGAGCCGAAGCTCAAGACATAACATATTCAGGCTCCACTTCTGCCGATACATCCGTCCCAAGTACATACCTTTCAATGGGGTTCGACGGCATGGAGAACTTACCTACTGAATTGCTTTGCAAGATTTTCTTGCATTGTACTTCGGATTATACCCCAATCTCTGCCAAAGACCTTCCTACACCCTTCATCCTATCTCATGTGTGCTCGAAATGGCGTTCAGTAGCTATGGGCTTGCCCTGGCTTTGGAATGAAATTTTGATAGATTGTGGTGACTGGACCGGTATGCCCAAGCTCGTCGAGCGCGCTCATGAACATCTTGAACGTAGCAGCGACCTACCTATTTCCATCCACACCACTGGCGCGATCTCTCCTTCTAGACAAAGTCCTGTGGATACCAATGCGATTCAAGAACTGGTCGCTCCATACGCTTCTAGAATCCGGCATCTCACGCTCGCTTTCCCCCTTGACTGGATGAACAATTTTTTGCGAAACACTGTAAATCCTGAAGACGTCCAGTCCTTGGAGTCCCTAAAACTGGTCTACCACCCAACGGATGGCGGCGGCCATATTGGGGAAAACAACGTTTTTATACACGCGCCTAAGCTTCGCAAGGTGGAGCTAGAGTTCGTGTCGGAGTTGGGGTGGAAGTATCTTACCCATAACACGGTTCAGCTTCCTTGGTCACAGCTTGAGGAGCTTAATTTCATCCATATCGTCGCCTCCCCCCATCATCTTCAGTCAATGCTCGTCCAGTGTGTCGGCCTAGAGAAATGCACATTGAGTATCATCAAAGCCGCTGAAGAGTTCCCCAATCATTTCCCTTTCTTCATACCCAACTCTCCCCAGCTCAGCCACGTCAATCTCCCAAGTATCAAACGTCTGACGTTGTACAACCCCAAGAACTTCGACTATTCAAAGTACCTCGCCGGTTTACGCATTCACTTCCCCTCTTTGGAGCACTTCAGTATCGCCTCGGGCGGGGACCCAAGGAACGGCAAGCAATGGTCGCAAACACAATTTACACAGATTATCGGAGAGATCACTGTTCCTCTTCGCTCTGTTTCTACCCCAGCTCACATCAACGATGCCGACATCGAGAGTATAATCGGAGAGGTTCCGTCGTTGGTGGAGCTTAACGTCAGCGAGGGTAATCCGATTTCGGAAACGACTGTAAGATTGATGTTGCAGGGGTATCTGGCCCCTGAGCTTGAGGTTTTGAAGTGCGCCGTCGCACCGGAATTACTATCGAATTTCTTTGATATGGTTGAGAGTCGATTTGTTTCAAGGAAGTCAAAGGCAAAGTATAGGGGCTTCAAGAAGCTCGTTATTCGGTGCCCAAAGAACTCGGATGGGTACCGAGAGGTACAAGAACGTATCGAGGAATTGCAGGATTCTGGACGAGATTTCAGTATTGTCGACGCCTAGGTTCGTAATTTTCTCATCAAAGATGGTGTCTTACCTTATTGATCATGGCAATAGACTATCTTTTTGCAATTGGACAAAGAATTGGAAACTGAATATCCTGCACCTATCCCCATGTTCCTATCAGGCGTTGTATTTAATAACGATGTACTTCTAGCGCCATATCGCAACAACACGAACTACAAATATGCAAAGTGAGGTGTTAATTTGCCAAATAACACTCACCCTCATCAAACATGATTTTCAAGGAAGTTCCTTCTGTATATCACGTATGGATTCGTCCGTTTTGGGGACGAAACAAAAGTCTGTCACCCATTTTTGAAGGACGTCTCACTACACTTGTTTACTTTTGCGAGTCTCTTGGTGAGTTTAATATCGCATCCCGCAATCCGTGGCGCGCCAGTGTCATCGATGTTCCTTTATGAGAATCAGTGTACATTCGCTTTGGGGATACGTGCCCCGATCCTTAGAGCTACTCCCACTGCTACGATTCCATGTACATATATAGTGGCTTCTATCACTGTTCGGGTATATTCTTCTCTTGAGTCCGCACTCTACCTCTCATACACCACTTCTCGAATTATATGCACTGGGTTGCCCGGACCAGATACCGGACCAGCTGATTAGACTGTGGAAGATCTGACTCAAGTTGATACAGGACCTGAGATCTGCTTGTCCATGACAAGAGGCAGTCATCCGACTTCTAGGGCATGCTGCCGCATGCACAACCGACGATGATGCATCGATGGATGTCTGTGGGTTTTCAAAAACCGGAAATATATGCAGACGGAAAAACTACGGGCCACGGAGCTTCAGGAGGATTTTGATTCGCCAACATTCGAAAGATAGTATTTTTTATCCTGACGGTCGAGTCTCTAGTTGCAGCCGTGAATGTATGTGCCTAGAAAGGTTGAACAATGGTTCATGAGAGAACTTGGGAATCAGACGGCCCGAGCATGACTTTTTTGTCCATGTGTTTCAATTTTCAAATTTGGTTGATTCGATCGCGGTCACCTGATGGGGCTAATTTCCGACTGGAGAGTATAAAGAGGCCGCATGTTTCCCAACCCCACCTCTTGAGGAAGTTCCGAGCCATTATTGTCGCTGTACGATGCCAGGTCCTCGCGTCGCCTTTGCCAACTCGACAAATATACCTCGGAGCTCCCGTCCATCGCTGGCTTCCCCCTCTAAGCTGAGCTCGAGAAAGTCTGCTCCAACATGTACTGTATCGCTTGCGAATGTCAGCACAAACGATTTACCAATCTCCCTCTCATCGATTCCTTCTACAAGTTCTTCCTTTTCTCCGCAAAATTTGATTCCATTTCCTTCATCTCCTGTGGATGGCGTGGATTCAGTGATTAGCCAGCCTGATCGTTCTTGCCTTCGACTGCTCAGGTCGTCGTCGGTGGCATCCCTACAACTCAGAACTCGTGTATGTTCCATTCAAAATCCATCTCAGGAAAGACGGAAACGGTCCACGACACCTTTGACTTCCGGCACGCCTCAACTGTGTCCAGCTCCTGAACAACCGCCTCGAAAGCGCCCTCGTTTACAGAAAACAGGTCCAGAGAAACCGACGAGGCCATCACCACTTAGTGCTTCGGACCTTCGAACTCATGCGATTGTTCAACGATGTGTTGCAGAGGGAGTGTTGATGCGGAAGGAAGCACGAACAGGCGGAGTATACGTATCTTCGCAGGCTGCGTTCTTTGATAATCAAGACAGACTCCTGGCGGGCCGTCTTCGATTACGCCTAATGTCCCAAGGCATGAAGACAACAGGACTCGTTGACCTGGAGAGTGAATTGGACATTGACTTCATGGATGTTGATGGAGCAATTCATCTGTCTAGTTTTGACTCCGCCGATATGGATATCGACGTTGAGGCTCCGGTCCGGTCCGAGTCCACGCTTTCCTCACCATTGCGCCGATCGCCACCGTTGGCTCCTGACTGCGTCATGAGCCCCTCGCAGCTTGTTGCTGCCCTCATAATACGGAATCACATGCGGAAACCATCTCGTTCGTCCGCAAGTTCGGAACGGACGAGAAAGCCGTCACCGCTCGCTATGTGAGGTCCGACCACCCTTTCATTAATATTTGTTATTTCGTCTCACCGTTACCATGTAGTGAGACCCTCATTTGCCTTGCGCAGCTCGAAGCTGCCTCTGTTTCTTTCGTCGCATTGCATTGCTATCCACGCTTTCGCCAAAAATGTAGCCACCATTTGCATTTGACTTATCACACTCCCCACCCGCATCCGGCCATTAGTGCGGCTCCCCGTTTGCGCTACATGGCTGTCGATGCTACGCATCTGTTATGACATTGACGGTCACGACTTACGACTTCTGGCCCATCTACGGCGCTCAGTATCATGTCCAGCACATACTGTACTCAACTCATGTAGCCTTACGTTGAACACCATCACCATCACAATCCTTTATCTGGTACATATCATGATCATCATGAGTTGTTATATATGTGTGCCAAATGTCAGTTGAAGTTCACTCAACCCAACAAATTAATTTTGGCCATTCACCTGAGAGCTAACCTTGTAGATATGCTCAGTGGTCGATGAAACCACCAAAAAAAAAAAAAGAAAAATTTGGCCATTCACGTGAATTTGACGCGTCGCGGACGCATTTCTCTCATGTGATATTCGGCCATAATATGCATGCATGTACAGCCAGCTGCCGCTGTGACATGTACTATAATATAAGGGCCGCAACCAAAGGTATCTCTTACATTTTTACTCGCTCTGTACAATCAACCCTAGCTACTGAACTACGCTATGCGAAGGAATGTACAAACGTCTCGCCTTTCTCCGCGGCTCAGGTTAGCTCAGGCTTAACCGTTAAGCTCAGCTGCAGCCGTTCACTGGTTATGTAGCCCAAGTCAACTAGAGTTCCGTCCTCGTGTCTTTAGGGAAATAGATACGATCTGGCGCAGTACAAATTGGCCTTCTCGAGGTTCCAACTTCCAAGTCGTTGTGTGCGCAGTCCTTCCGCAATCCAGACGCAATTCTTTTCGAATGGTCTGGCCCGTCTCTACCTCCCCTTGCTAACCACATAGATCATATCCCCTTTTTACGATCAGTGTACTACTGTTCCTATAAAGTAGCGACTTGTTCCTTCGTTGTAGGACCTTGTCTCTTCCAGGGTTCACGTAGTACGTAGCGACTGATCATAGGGTAGAATGCAATTTGTATAACGCATGTCGTTACGCATTCTCCCTCCGCGAATGTAGCTGATTGCCGCTCTCAGGCTCTGTCCTGCTCCGTGTGCATACACTTGTGATGTACTCGTGTACTTTTAGGTGCGACGGAAGCGGCTTCCGGGATCCCTTATTTGACCCGCAGTGACATAGTCGCACAGTTGAAGGTTCTTGTCTTTTCAATATTCAATCCTCGTCTCTCATGGAAACTAACATGGCTTCTCGTGTCCTTACAGGACGCTATCCTCCACCTGGAACGTCGCCCATCGCAGATGCAATTCGTGCTCGTCGCGGTCCTCGAGGGATCACATCGCTAGATGCGGCTCTTCTTCATGTTCCACCAGTAGCAAGCGGCTGGAACTCACTTCTTGGAGCTGTTAGATCGCAGGGGAAGCTTCCAGGGGATGTTCGAGAGCTTATGGTACGTTTCAGGTCTGCTTCAACATAAACCAAAAAAGTTGACCCTAGTTTTAGATTCTTCGCGTCGCAGCCATCAATCGTGCTACGTATGAGTGGATCCAGCATGAAAAGGTAGGACGTGAAGACGGTTTGACCAATGCGCAGCTCTATATTGCGAGAGATGAGGCAACGCCACTGCCTCCTACACCAGGAGTCCTTACCCAACTCCAAACTTCCGCTCTAATGTTTGCAGATGCTAGTACAAGAAGTGTGAAAGTGGGAAATCAGATTACCGATGCCTTGAAAAGGGACCTAGAAGTGCTAGCTCGCCAGCAAAATGCCGAAAACATCGAAGAGAGGACTGAGGATTTACTTGCTGAAGCAGCTTTAGTTGTTGCGAGTTATAATATGGTTTCTCGATTCCTGGTCGCGGTTGATGTTGCAGGTCTAAGTGACAATCCAGTTCCTTGGCCCATTCAGCGTAAAGAGGTACGAATACTTTCGCGATAGCATTCTATCTTTCTGATTGACTATTCCTTGTAGCACTTCGTGTCCGTTCCTGATTCTCATGTTATCCATGCCGTCACCATCACGACATCTCCAGACGCGCCCTGGATCGTCTTCGCCAACTCGCTCCTCACAAACCTCTACATGTGGGAGTTCGTCATCCCATACATCATCTCCGAATCTCCCGACACCATCACAGGAAAGCCTCGAAAACCCTTCAACGTCCTGATCCACTCCCAACGTGGCCACGGCAAATCCACTCTCCCGGCTCTTCCGACAGTCACCACAATTCCCTCTCTCGCATCCGACATCTCTTACCTCCTCTCAAACTTGAACATCCCGACACCGGTTCACGCCATAGTCGGAGTCTCTCAGGGGGGTAGCGCTTCACTTGCCTTTGCGCGAAGCTACCCCGAGCTCACGCGCAGCATCGTCGGGTGCGACACGTCCCCCAGGACAGCCCCAGGCAACAAGGAGGCTTGGGCAGGGAGAATCGGAGTTGTCTATGGTGATGTTAGTGCCGAGGAAATTTCCAAAGAGGGCGTTAAAGGTGGAGAGGTGGGAAAGGGAACGGACTATGCTGTGAGGGTCGGAATGGGCAAGTTGGCGGATATGACGGTGCCGAGGTGGTTCCCTCAGTCGTCGAAGTGCGCTGATAAGGAGTCGGAGAGGGGAGAGAGACATCGATGGGTCACCAAAATGATTGAGAATACTCCGGTGGATGGATTTGTCGCTGGGGCTGGAGGACTCTCGGACTACGATCTTTATCAGGGTAAGTTTAACTGTGCAGCTCCTTCCATTCTCGCTAAACCCCCATCATAGCCGATGAGAAGTCTCAGAGTTTATTCACGAGCCCAATTGAACGCGTTCTTCTACTCGCCGGTAGCCTCGACGGTGGAGGCAACATAGGCAAAGGGCTTCAACGCTTGAGGGACGAGTGGAATGCAGTCAGATGCAAGGACGCAAAGGCAAAGCCTGTGGAATACGTGGAAATTCCCTCTGCCGGCCATCTGCCTATGATTGACGAAGCAGAGCACTTTTCAGATGTCCTACGCAACTTCTTGGACAGTTTCTAACAGTCAGAGCTTCAACTTGTCACCGCGCAATTTCATAACGTATGATTATCTGATTTAAGCAATTCATCCCCATAACTCTCAATCAGTACGCAGCGCTAGGTCTGAACTCACCGGAGACATACCGCCCAGTCAAGTCGAGAAAATCCTAGGAGTCCTTTCAGAAGGTTTGAACAATTTGAACGATCACTGATACGCATTCCAGTGATTCAGGACTGATCATAGAGATCGTAGCCAGAGCTCACGGGCATTGTATTAATAAACATGTTACAAGGTTTTCCATAAAAGCAAGCAGCACTTGTTGGAATTGAACCAACGACCTCTTGGACATGGCGAGCATCGGGAAGAGCGTGTCACGTCGCGTCGTGATCAGGATGGTAATGATATTGTTCGTAAACTCCTATGTATCCATAGTCTACAGTGGGACAGCGCCTATGATGATCATGATTGTCGGCATGGCGAGCATCGGGAAGAGCGCGTCGCGTCGCGTCGTGATCAGATGATCATTGATGAAGGTCACTAGTCCCCCAAAAATCCCCTCCATAACCACGAGTCGAGTCATAATCCGTTTTCCGACTGTCCTTACTATTCGCCCCCCTCGTCACTGCTTCTCTCATCCTCGTTCAAGGCGATGACGTATTAGGAAGCCACGGATTCCGCAAAGGTCTTGGAAAGGTCGTTACTGACACTTTATGACACCATAGGTAAGGGGTTGCCAACGACGTTCGAATCAGCATCTCCGGATCTAGGGTCCACAGTTTCACAGTTTGTGATGATCATGATAAACTGTCAAAACCTCTGTTACACATATTCGAGCTTTGTATTGTCACAGAAGGGAGAATCGGATCGCGATATACGAACCACCATGGAATAATAGAAACTGGGGTTCTTCATGGCTTTCTCAGGGTTTAAATAACTTTTGCAAATGTCCTCTACCAACACTCCATACGTCGATTAGATTCTTCATCAGGCTCGGATTAGCTCGGATTTTGTCGGATTGGCGAACATCATCCCGATCATGATGCCACTGATAATACACTGCCGGCTGAGTTCAAGATTCGATTTAAAAAGCAGAATTGTTTCCGGGGATCACTAACGGCTGGTCCTTCCGCAACTCCCAGATATACCTCCTTGACGGCTCGCTGGTCGAAGCCCTAATAAGCCAGACTTAATCGATACAATGCGTTTCTCCATGTTCGCTATCTTCACTCTCGTCGCTCTGCCGCTGACTCTTTCACAACCTGTACGAATTGAAGAAGTCTACGGGCGGGAAGTTGGACAAAGTCTCACTGATATTGAGGCCCGTCAACTTCGAAATTATGTCTATGACATGATAGAAAAGCGCGAGTTGGCTGGTCTGGAGACATCTGAGCTCGAGAAGCGTCTCTTCCTTCGTATGTACTCTGTGTTTCAACTGTATTGAGGCGGCTAATATGAGATGATTAGTGAAGGGCCTGAAGTTATTGGGGAAGGGAGTAAAACTCCTCGCAGGTGGTGGCTCAAATAAAAAGAAATCGTAATCATTGAATATTATGCACTTCACAACTAATCGAAGGAGTGTTGGGACTTGAAGCTGATCCATGGTTTATAAGGGTCGATTAGGATCCAATGATTTCAATGGATCGTCTCATCTGCTACCATCAAGGTCTGACTACTGGTTGCCATTTCTACTCTGTCCTGATGGATAGATACACTCGACATTCAATATATGTAGACAGCTGACGCTTGACCGAGTCTTTTATCTCAGGAACTCATGACTCTCAGTCAGGAAGGATTTGAACGTTGATTGCGACGACTGAAATTTCAGTCCATGTATTTCCAATTGATTTCCAATGTATTTCAGCCTTTATTTATTTATTTTTTTTGGTAGTACCACGGCAGACTATAGACAATTCACAAAGTCAATCTCTATAACCAAGGGTAGGCGAAAATCGGTTTCGCATCACGGTTTGAAAATGAGTCTGGAGTTACCCCGTAGGAAATGCTCTTACGCATGGACGTGTAGGACTCGGTGGCTCGGTGGAGTCTTGGCCGTGTCAGCCTCAGATACCCACTAAAACCTCGGCTGCTTTTCTCCATGGACTTCATAGGGTCTGTGTCCCTTGGTATGAAATGATGCCACGTCGCCTTTACCGATCCACACGGGATGGCCTTCCCTTCGAAACGAGACCTGTCAGTGGCGAGGCAGTCGAGTTTAATTCTACGGGCGATAGCGGCTCTCAGTTTGTTTTTTATCTCGTTTCCGTTGTGGAGCCTCTCTGGGTCGGCTCCTCTTGCGATCCTCCATGTATTTCAGCCTTCTCAAATGGTCGTCAAAGGATTAATGAGTTGCAACTACCCATGCAGGTACGCCGAGACCAGCCTGAGGTACGCCTTTCAAAGTTAGATTTACCCCGGTCATCTGATGGCTTCTGGCATGGACCAGTAGGCCATTTAAATGATTGTTTGATTCCCCAGACTTTTTCTTCTATCTCAGCCACTATGACTGTAATGACTGCAAAACCACAAATTGGCACAGGGGCCCCTTCAGTAAGGTGGAGCGTACATTCTCCCGTCTGTCAGGGTTGCCTTTTCACCTGTTTACTCTAGCAATTTCATCTCCTCCTCTCAAAGCGGCACGAAACTTGATAGTTCTGAGGGGTCTAACTCCGAATTACCTGCAAATGTTCTGGAACTGTTGCTTCGGCATCTCTTCTTGCTTAGGATACGGCACAGGAGCTCTGCTTTCGACCCTGATATACATTTTTGCTCGCTTGCGCACCCTTGCCAAACTGTTTGGCTCGGTGCACTACTACCTATACTTTCTCTTCGACTTGTCTCTTCATCTTGGAATGTTGGTGTTCAGGCGGCTTTCAAAGCCGTTTCTCACAATGGAGGGGACAACTTCTTTAAGCGGGTAGAAGACGCATATTATCCCTATGTGTGGCATATCAACACTAAGGTCCGAAGACGCGTTATCTTGGGTCGCTTCCGGATCTTTCGTACAATCAGCTCCGAAGACGGTGAGTGTTCAGCCGTTAACCCAGTTTTCTTTCTAACGATTTGTCGGTACGCAGGGAATCGAGGAGTCTACCTCGCATACGACTTTGGTTCATCCAATTCGGGATGCTTAGACGTAGATGTAGTCGTCATCAAGGCCTGGTTGACTCCTGATGATAGTGAATGTGTCACCGAGAGAGCAGCCTACCGAGTCTTCCGTGATGATCCTACCTCGGTAGTTCCTAAAGTGATAATCAGCGCCCAGGATAGTAAGTCCGGTGTATACGCAGTTGCCTTACAGAATCTTGGACCTACTCTGGAAGATCTAGTCCAGGCCTTTCCGGGGAAACGACTAAATGAAAAGATGGTTTTAGCTATTGCAATTCAATTGGTACGTAAATACCCATGAGTAGCTGGCTTCACCTCCGTATCTCTCCTTGTAGCTGGAATGTTATTATCAAATTCACTCCAGAAGGATTATTCACAATGGCGTCAAACCTGCGAATATCTGTCTTCCGCCTTCCAAATTGACGTCGAAGGTGACGCCCGACTATCACCTTTACACAATAGATTTCGGTTTTAGTTCGCTCCTTACTACCCGCGAATCTCTTCCTGATGGTTGTAAGGCTGATATTATCGGAAATAGACATTTCTTGAGCGTTTTTGGACACCACGGCATCAGTATGTACGAGATCACCTTCTTCTTATATCGCTCGCAAATATTCCCTCGTTTTCAGCGCTCTCCCAGCGGGACGATCTAGAATCACTGGCGTATCTATTGTCTTTCCTAGCGCACGGATTTCTTCCTTGGACAAAACCCTCGCCTCGCAAAGGCAACCCTAAGCCCCTTCAACCTCAGCTATGGCGGCTCAAAATGTCGACTTCTGCTTCGATTCTATTTCACAATATGGACCAATCCTTTATTGAGTTCTGGAAAGATGTTAAAGGACTTGCTTTCGGCGAGATGCCAGACTACGATATCATGGCACAGCGATTTGTAGCATGTTGGGAGAGGAAAAATTATGGAGGTTGTCCTGGTGACATCGATTGGGCTGTGGTTGCGCAAGAGGCAGGCGTTAGGGCAAATACGTTTTTTGGTGGTTAATAGACTTGGGCGCTCATTGGACGTCTTTATTTGGTAGTTCCGGTAGCGTTGAGAGCAGTCGCCGGTCGGCGTTTCTTTGACACGGATAATCAGAATGTGAGCTTTCACTAATGTTGAGGATTTGACCTCTGTGCGTTCCTGAGTGAGATCCTTATAAATCGAATACTGGTGAGCAACATTAGAAAGATGATAATATTGGACGCTGAGAGGGCGTTTCAACAAAGAATAGATGATAGGACACGCCACTTCATTAGTGTACAGCATAAATGCTTTTCTATGCCTCACTCAGGCAGAGTAGTCTACTGGTATCGATACACCTCTAATGCAGTGAAATGGAAAAAGATAATCGCAAATTTCGTGGTAACGGATTACTGTGGAGACGGAGGCTGAGGGTTTTCCTTGTAATAAAGCAGATCGTTTCCCGATGCAATCCATGGAGGAAGTTGTATCTTATCAGGTGTTGAAAAACGAGCCGTCGTATCATCTGAGCATGGTACTGCTTGAGTTGGGCAGCCACTATTCTTTGACCCCAGGGCGCGGAATCCGTTAGACTTCCGATGTAAGATCAATGCAAGTAAGTACATAGACGACCTGAACGAAGATACCTTGTAATACCGACAGGTATGTGGAAGAGAAGATGTCCCTGCAATAGCGTATCTGTATTGAGTGTAGGTCAAGTCAGGGCGCGGAGCAGATGCTGTTTCAAACTCACACACAATCAAAGATGGAGTATGGCCCGCCATAGGATGTGGAATAAGGTGAAGTGATCAAGGCATAGCCATTTACGTCGGTGCTAGGACAAGAGAATGTGCACGATTCTGGTGCCGCATGAGTAGCGTTCGAAAGTATGAGCAAGACCAAGGAGACGACGTGGATAGGAAGGGATAGGCCGAGCGAACGCCGGCTCATCGTGGTTGCTGTCACACCCATGAACTTTGTTTCAATGTTTGGAATGTTTAATTGTATTGAGTGATGCCAAATAACGCGTCCCTTAATCAGGAAGAAACCCCTGTGACGGGTTACCAACCACTGGTGTGCACTTCGACAATACGCATTACAAATGTTCATATGGAGATTCATTACAAGATATATAAATACAGTCAATCATCGGAAAAAAGAGAAATTGGTCTGTCCAAGGGAGCTGGCGAATACCCGAGTTCGAGTGACGTCTCCAGAGGAATCTTGAGGGGCACAGCAGCCGCGGGACCGTATGTCATCGAGTAAAACCTACTAGATGCCACATCGTCTCGCATTTCAGGCGGTCCGGAAACGAGCTGATGGCGTGAGTGAGGTTCACAATCTTGATGGTCTCTAGATCTGGCAGACGACGGAATGGAATGTAAGGGCACAAAACCTAGCGGTAATTCTTCACTCAGAACAGCATTAGCCAATGAGCTATCTGAGACCTCAGACGTGTTGTAGGGAGGTTGAAATGGGTTTGGAACAACTGTCAGATGATCGGCATGTTCAGGAGTGAGCAGGACTAGGTTGATGGTGGTTGCTGAAGAGGTGTTGGTCAGAGAACGTGACTATGGAGAGAAGGTGAGTTCAGTCGGACATCAAGTCAAAGGTTAGCTTACTGGAGGTTCGACATCAATACCAGGAACCGTGACATTGGAAGTTGACCTTTGTACAGTAGTTGTACGCTCAACATTTGAAATTGCAGGACTGAAGGTGGGTAAATTGGGCTGGCGGTAAATGTCTACCGCTAATCGCGGGTGGCTGATTTCGTCAGAGGGGTGACCTTGGTCATTCATCTGATAAATGTAAGAGGCTCGTCGAGCGAGCGAGACTTGTGATGCTTTTGAGGGCGAGTGCGGACCTCCGGTGACACGAGAACGAACCCTCGTACCCTTCACAAGCATCATTGTCTAGGTGGTCGCGGGATTTTAAAATGTCCTACCTCATCTGCATTTTGCATCTTGCCAACGGCCGCTTGAGCTGCCCCTTTGTTGTCCACACTCGCCCAATGCCGCTCCTCGGCGATTCCTTGAGAAGTGCAGAGCACCCCAGTTGTTATGTCACCGTTAATAGCCGGACATACAGTTGGTGGTTTGACGATGTCAAACTCGGATATTTGAGTCGAGATCTTGGACATTGCTGAGAGTGCAGGAGTTTCATGTCCATCTCTTTGATTTGACACACTAGTAGCGCGGTCAGGGTGGTTACTGGGCACAGATGATGGCCTGAAATTATGTATTTGTTCGTGGACCCTTTGAAGATTGATATCACGAACGTTGCTTCTCTCTTGAGGATCTATACCTTTGCCGTTAGCGCCAATTGTCGCTGTTGGCCAAGTTTGAACATCGGAAACTGTGAAAGCGTCGCCGGCGTCTTCAATGAGCTCCACAGGAATGCTGAGCTCGTGAGCGATGTGTTCATCGGAACCAACCGTTGGAATGAGCCCTTCCGGCGGAATAGAGTACTGAGATTTGATTGAACGACGAGAAGAGACAAGACAAGAAGAGCAGATTTCGAAGCGACTTGGCGATCCCACACCCCTGCTGCTTGAAGGAAGATGGGAGTTTCTGGATATAGAGACATGCTCAGGTGAACGTAATTTTGACTCTCTCCGTTGTGAGCTGTTCGGGCGTTCTGGGATGGGAGAGGCAATAGGAAGAGTGGATGGATGAGGTGTTTGAGGATCAGCTTGTGTACCCGACACAGTTCTGAGGGGAATGAGAAGAATAAGTCATAAGAAAGATGGAATGTGACCCAAAAACTTGCCTGGCTGATGAAGGAGACGATGCCATTGATGACGACCCTTGTGATCGATGCCCTGTTTCTTGACGTCTCTCCATCCTTTCGACATTCCGAAAGTTTCTTCGATTTTGCTGCACAGCCCACGCATCCCATCTGCCCCTTTGCAAGCCCAACCTCCAACCCTCTCGCCTCCCTTCTTCTTTCGCATCGTCGATCGCCCGTTGCAAAACCAACTCTCTGATCTTTTCTCGATCTTTCATACATCGCTCTTCGACCTCAACACGTGCTTTTTCGACCTCATCTATGATAACCTGGGCGTGATGGATTTCTAAATAAGATAAATAAGTAAAAATATTGTTAGGGTGAGAGAGATACAGGACCTTTCTGAGCGAAATCGAGCTGGAATTTGTACATGGCCAACTCACTAGTGACGCGTACTAGCTCTGCCTGGGATCGTGCATGAGCCTCGCGTATGCTTCGGACACGTGTAAGTGTGGCTGCACTATCCTTGGCGAGTTGATCTTCAGCCGCGTCGGCTCTAGCAGTTTGTAAGGCTAAGAGACGTAAAACAACGTTAAAATTGCTGTTACTGGAACGAGACCCCGAATGAGAGCTTGAATTCTGCTTCCTCTCTCTTTCGGAGTCGTCTTGCAATCGTGATAATAGATGTGCATAGGTTGAATGAGGATTAGATTTAGGCCTAGGTTCCACCTTTGGCATAAGAACATTGACCTTGATGCCATCGACCGGGGCGGGCTTGGTAGAACAAGGAGTTGTGATCGGCGAGAAGAGAGGAGTAGATGAATGTAGTTTTCGAGTGCGAGGTCCGCTTGAGAAATTGTTAGAGGCCTCACTCGATTCTGTGTCCTGTATCCTCGGAATAGTTGGATGGTGGGAGAAGTGTGATCTATTACAGAAGTGAAGCAGGGGCAAGTAGGATAGTGGGCATACCCACTCGTCAAGATCATCTTTCGTGACCATTCTGAATTTACTGGAGACGAAACAACGTGCGGATACTTACAGGGAGCAAGAGGAAGCAAGAGACGTGTAACTGCGGTCAGACGTTACTCATGGATTTCCTGTACGCCTCGCGGATGCGTCATGGCTATTCACATAGTAAAGGTAATAAGCCAACGGAAGCCTTCAGGTGTCTGGATCCTATCCTCATAGGGAGCGTTCTTTTGGCTCAACAGAGATATAGTCACTTGGCACATGTGTAACGTTCATATGATACACGTGGTGTGCACGCGTTGCACATGATGGACTTGAAGAGTCAAGACGTCGATTACAAGATCAATGAGAGACAGTGTTGCACCTGAC
>JAGGAX010016851.1:3239-15288 GCA_017657335.1 Termitomyces titanicus | reverse complement strand
GTGATAAGATCAGGCCATGGACAGAAGCGGTCACGTTGAACTATGTATTTAAAGCTTGTTCATCAGTTCAAAGACCAAATGTTCGTATATACCAATTCGATGCTTACTATCAGAAGTATCTAATTCCCAGGCTGCTCTCCCATCACGTGAGGGTTACAGGTCGCGTCGCGATCGGGGGGCCTTTGCTGCACTTCCTTTGCGAGGCGTAACTCCTATCTAGCCCCAGCCCGTAGAGCTCACGTCCACATGGCGTAGCTCAAGCGCAGAGTAAATGCGAATATTCAAAGATAGATCACTTCCAATAACTTCCCCGCTGCTCAGCAGTCCTGCCCAGTGACTGCGAGTTCACCCTTATGCGTTCAGACATAATGAAGGTGTGTATAGCTCAAACATCAAAAGAGCATTATACAACAAGACAAAGAACGAACTTCGAAGGGTCTCTCGTGGTGTGAACACCTCATTCGATCCTCTCGTCTCTGGAGTCCTATTTCTCAAGTGAAACGTTGACCTACATGCGTGGTATTGATGTCCTACGCATACATAGTGTACTATACCCATTCATATTTGTATACGACTCTTCAGCAGGAGCGTGCGAATATGTATAATATATATATGGAAAAATCTATATGGACACGAGGAAGATAGGTTAAAGGTGCATGAATATAGACAGTAAGTAAGAGGTATGAGGATAACAAAAGATAAATATTAATTTTGTTCTCTTGGTCGGGGTTTGGAACGGGAGAATTAATAAGAGGGCCGAAAGAAGACAGAGATATAAGTTATGTGATGAATCAGAGTCGAGGAATTGGAGGGGGGGATCGGGGAGGTGCGAGAGTAACGTGTTGTCTACAGGAGAGGAGTGGGGACACGAAGACAGAGACATAGGGATGCGAGATAATCAATCGGCTGAGGCTGAGGTGAAGGCGCTGATGAGAAAGGGATCGGGCTTTAGAGTCGAAAGGTGGGAAAGAGCAAAGCAAAGCTATACACAAAAGGGATACTGGCATGGACGGGGAAAGGGTCCGTCGGTTGAAGGTAATCGATCAACTGGAAGCTGAGGTAGAAGAGAGCAAGGCAGGGTATATGTAAGGGTTGGCACACGAAGACAGAGGCAGACGGATGCGAGATTATCAATCAGCTGAGGCAGAGACTGGCCTCAGGCTTTGGAGTCGAAAGGCGGAAAAGAGCAAAGTAAAGTATACTCCAAAGGGTCCGTCGGTTAGAAGTCAAAAGGTAATCGATCGGCTGAGGCTGAGGTGGAAGAGAGCAAAGCAGGGGTACATGTAAGGGTTGGGAGACGAAGACAGAGACAAACAGGTGTGAGATTATCCATCAGCTGAGGCTGTGATGAAAGAGTGCAAAGTAGGAGCATATATAAGAAGAGTACGAGCACGGACGGGAAAGAGTTTGGGCTTGGAAGTCAAAAACTTGAAGAGAGAAAGCCAGAAGTAAACGCAAAAGGGATACATGCACGGACGGGGAAAGGGTTCGTCGGCTAGATAATTAATAATTCAGTCCAGTGATCGAGCAAAGAGCCTTCACGTGGCCCCTCTCGCTCACTCATTCGCAATCTGTGAGCAAATCCAATCACCACCAATTCATACTCAAAGCCGCGGAAGAACGAAAACAAGAACTCACCTTCAGAACCCTCGGCTTCTCAGTCTCTGAATAACTCCCCTTTTCATCACCTGCATGGTCCTGCAAGAACCTCTCATCGTCTACGTAGCCTCCATATGGGTCCTCTTCCTCTCCGTGAACCTGGGGTCGGGGCTGGGCAGAAACCCCCTGCGCCTGCGCCTGCGCGTGAGATTGTGATTGAGGTTGAGAGATAGGTTGAGTCAAGTGAAGCAGCGACTCGTGATTTAGCGATAACCCGCGCTGCATTTGTCCTGGGGTACCAAGACCCGCTGCTTTCAGGAGTTGGTGTCCAGGCGATCCAGTGCCGCCTCGGTATCCCTCGGAGCGTACGACGGGTGGAGTCGGGTCAGCATAGACGTTGGCGTTGGCGTTGGCGTTGTACACGGAATGCCCCTTATTCTGGGGATACGAGTTATATGCTGCTTGTTGTTGGCCGTACCCCTGTCCATACGAACTATATTCGTTTTCCTTAGCATACTTCACCCCGCCATGCCCGGCACCGGCACCGATACCAGCGACACCGCTAAGACCAACACCAACACCATACCCGATCTCCCTCTTTTCATGAGCCTCGGTGCTCCTGGGCTCCTGAGGATACGGCGTACGGCTTGACACATCACTAGAAATGCCCATCCTCTCATACCTCCCACCTTTATACCCGTCGTCAAGGAACGCAGGGAGAGACGCATTCGCGGTCTCGCCGACTTCGTTGTCGAATTTGGCGCGGCGCCGGCGGCGAATGAGGCACATTGTTGGGAATATGATGAGCGCGAGGCCGACAAGCCCGATGGCAGTGAATGTACCGGCAACTGCGCCAGTGTTTTGGAAGAATCTGGGAGAAACAGGGTCCTGTTAGTTTGTCTGGGAGGACGGGAGCGACGGAATATACCCTCTGGACGGGCTCGAGCCTGAGCGTGACGTAGTAGGGGATGGCGCGGGTAAGGTGGGGTTAGATGTAGTTACGATTTGAACCGACGTCACAGTTGTCCCGGATTTGGTATTTACCACCGACGTGGATGATTCCATGTCGGGGCCCGGCGTCGGTGATGAAGGAGGAGTGTTCGTAATGGTTGGGACAGGCGTATTAGTGGTGCTAGGTGTAGCATTTATCGGTGATGAGATGGTGGCACTGGTTACGGGGGGGACGCCGGAGACAGGATGGCAAGGATGGAAAGGATGGCAAGGAGTAG
Source organism: Termitomyces titanicus (assembly GCA_017657335.1). Classification (NCBI taxonomy): domain Eukaryota; kingdom Fungi; phylum Basidiomycota; class Agaricomycetes; order Agaricales; family Lyophyllaceae; genus Termitomyces; species Termitomyces titanicus. Next base: position 12,460 of record JAGGAX010016851.1, on the reverse strand, counting down.
GGTCAAGTGTATTTGATCCTTTTGGGAGGGCAGGGACTGTCGGAATAGCAAGTGGTCCGGGGGTTGGAGTTGTCTTGAAAGGGTTGAGTGCGTTGGGTGGTAAACGAGGGTTGGGGCTGTTGGAGCTGGAGCTTGTGGCTGTCTGGGATATTCCAGTGGTAACGGCTGGCATTGTCTGGGATATTCCAGCGGTAATAGCTGGCATGACCGAACCCTCGAACGCAAAGGATGAAAGCAAAGGAGTGTGAGAGATGATGCGTCTGCTTGACTACTATCCTGATGAAGCACAGAGTTTCGCGCGAGCGATAAGATCAAGCCATCAGAGTGGTCGTGCTGAAGCCTTTCTAGTTTGTTCATCAGTTCAGTTATGTACATGGTCGACTGGCTGAGGCGGATGACATGAACAAATGTTTGACTGTTCAAGTATGATATATCATCAGATGGTATTTTTTTATTCGGCGTGTTACAGAATGTTCGCGTTCGTCGGTTTACATAAGCCAAGAAATGTTAGAGTGCAAATATGAGAGGAGTTGAAATAACCGTGCCGCATGCAGACAGACAACATGAGCCTTACTCGAACGTTAACTTCTTCTGCTGTCACGAACCCCAGGGATCGCATACTCTCCCATCACGTGACGGTTACATGTCGTGTGCAGCATCGAGGCATACCAATATCCTCAGAGTTCTCGCACCTGGTCTCTCTTCTGAGGTGTTATTTCATTCTACCTTTGGCCCCAGTATCAATCCTATAGCTGTAAAGTACCCTGATCATCCGCGGTATAAATCCTTGCTACTAGATTTTTGCTAAACTTCCAATACTCGGCAGCATACGGATGTGCATAGACACAAGCAGAGGGTATATAGCTAAACGAAGAGCATCAGGTAAAAATCTACAACTTCCTTACCTGATCATTCCTGGTCTAAGATCCGCGTTTGAAGTTGATATCCATCTCCTTGAAGAGCTCAAATTGGAGAGCCTTTTTTCATTCTTACCTCTTACATTTACTTACGCGGATATTGGTCGCTCATTGAGATCTTGAGACCCAACCTCGCGCAACTGTCCCTATGCAAACAGCGGTACTCCTAGTGTATCCTCTTTTCCTTACTTTCCTGTATCACCCAGAAACGCGAGAGAAAGAGAAGCCTCCGCGGCTGCTATGTAAACTATGAGTTGACTTTAGCAAGATGGAGAAGACAAGCATGAGGGCGGCGAGGCCAACGACACTGAATGTTCCCGCTACAGCGCCGGTATTTTGAGGATCAGAGAGACGAGGACTTGAACATATCGTTTTTATAATGAAACAGGGACTAACGCGGTCAACGATACAATACGGTGGGTAATGCAAGGATCGGTGCTTGTCAAAGATGTGGCTGTGGCTGGCTGAATTGGCATAATCGGTAATTGACGGGCGACTCGAGTTATAGTTTGGAGGTGGTGAATTGATGAGTCGGTACTAAATGAAGGGATACTGATACTGAACACGACCGTTACTATTGTGCAACAGCATTATCGTGCATAGATTCAGCGAGACAACGTTCACAATGCTCGTCTGGCAATGCCGTTGAACTCTCCCTGACTCATTGTGGTCTGAAGATCCGCTATCAAACCGTGCTATCCCACGATACGACTGGTTGTTTGCATACAAGGATTCACAGCTCTTCCTACCCTACACCCACGCCACGTGGATATACATACACACTCGACAAGCAAAAAAGGAGTGTATATCTCAAATGAACCAGATGATGAGCATCATGATCAGATAGGTACCTGGGTATACATAATCTCTTGTATTCTGAAGCCAAAGATTCGTGTTCAAATCGCTCTTTCCAACGTCGTTATTACCTTTTTCTTCTTTTCAAAAATCTTAACCACTGAGGCCGGAGCTAACCATCGAGTGGGCATATATGTATGTATATCTCGAACAAAGACCTCCGACTTAACCATCTGAAGATCCCCCCTTCCCCCCAATGAGAGAGTCGTTGGCACACAATCTTCTTCCTCTTCTCTCTTCTCTCCTTTTCATCTTTAAACTCTTTGGAAGCTACACCCATCCATCTCTACATACCATACCCATGGATTTACATCTTACGTACAACCTGTGGCGCAGACATACACATATTCATATACATATATATGACTCAGGCAAATACGAATACAGTACAGTACATGTGGCGATATCTAGACAATCACAGAATTTAACAAGAGAAACAGAGAGAGAGAGAATCCAGATTGACTTCTTGGTGGTTTGACAACAAGGAAAGAAGGGAGTGAGTAAGAAGATATGGATGTGGTGGTCCACGTGGAGCTGGGGAGGGAGGAGGGACTGTTGTACAAAGCAACATAGAGACAGTGCGAGTGAGTGAGTGTGGAAGGGGGAAGGGTGAGTGGGTTCGGGGGGGAGATGCAAAGTTCCAAAAAAACTTCCTGAGAGAAGCAGGCAGGCAGACATAACATCCATCCCTCTCATATACGGTTATAGATTTCCATTGGCTCCATTGACGCGTGCCTCCTCAAGTCCAGTTCTCCTCATTGGTCGACCTCCACCATCAATCCGCCGATGTCTTGTAGAATAAGAAGCACCTTGGTATGGTGGAATTTTAAAGCTTTAGGTAAAAGTAAAGTACACCAAAGTATACTATGTAAGTTAGTGAGGTCATACAAAAACTCAATCGAAGAAACTAATTAAATTGACACAGGCAGATGTAATTAAATAGTCTTATGTTCCGATTAGAGGGGATCCATCTCAAAGACGACATCACCCCAATTTGGCGCCTCTGGAGTTCCGCAGTGCCCATAACGCCGACACTCAAGACTGTACTGGATATTTCCAGGTAGCATATCCAGCAACATCCCGATGTATTTGGCAACCTTCGAGTCTTCGCTCTCGCCGAACGATGGCAACATTTCCTTTCTATGCTCCAAGTCTGCCAGGATTTCACAAAACTTTTGGCAGGTGTAGTTAATCGCGCCCTGACGGTCATTCTCTTTCAAGCCTGTAACAGGATCTCGGAGGACGATGGTAACGTAATTATGGTATGCGCTAGCTGCGAGAAATTCCTTCTTGTACGAATAGAGGTCCTGTAGGGAATGACTGACGTTCAGGACTAGACTGGAAAATTGAAACGCGACTAACATTTGCAATACAACATAGGTCAAGCACTTGCTCCTCTATTTTGACGATGTCAGGGTGTGTCAGAACTTCGTCTGCGATGTCGATTCCGTAAATTAAGCGCCCAATGTCAAACATTGGGCGAACACCGACAGAGTCTCTTCGGGTATTCATATACTCCTCAAGGGTAGTATAAGGGTGTTCGCGACTAACAGCTTCATTTGCCATGCCGTCTGCGAGGTGGTTCAACAGCTTGATCACATACGGCCGATACGGTTCCTTGTTGAGGGCATCCAGCATTTGATCTGTGTAACTGGATCAAAAGACATGTGTTAGCTGAGTTTAGAATGCTTGGGGTGACGCAACTATTTAATGAGCGACATCATCCCTTCTGTTTCGCCGAGTGTTTGTTGGATTGCTTGCTTGTAAATGCCTATCCAGTACTGGGCTTCAGCGGTGGGAACAGGTGCATCACTAGATACATGTTGAGCAACATTCAACTTCACACCCTACTTTCTTAAAACTCACGTCGATAACTCGATAAGTAGAGAATATACAACATATCTCATGCCTGCCTCCGCACCGACTGGATCTGCATCCGGGAAGAATCTGACAGTGATAAGAGCGCAGTCTGTGATCTCCCAGGCCTAGAGGGAATACTTAGTATCGTTGGGCACTTGTACAGATTGGCCATACCTTGTGGTCTGCATCACTCAATAAGCCCTGGGGGTCAATCCATCCTCGATGATCTGCCTTTAGACCATAATAACTCGGGTTCAAAGGTTTGGTGTATGCCTTCAAGTGGTTCAAGAGGTTTGGAATGTAGTATTGGACCATCGTGATGTTTGTTGGACGAGATATTACAAGAGGTGAGAGAACTGGTGCAAGTAGGAAAGCGGAAGAGAGTCTTTTATACTTTCATAATTGCTGACCCGTCTTGGTTTGGAAAATCCTATTTGAATTTTCGAGCAAAACAAATCTTGTATACCATTACAATCAGTTCGACTGGTACGTTTCAGTTTAAAATTATATTCAATCACAATGTAATGACCTTCATATCCTATAGTCTGCCGTTGGACTCAGGTAACCAGCCGGGCATATGTTATTTTCTGTTTACGACATGGACTAGCAAGTATAAGGAAAAACAAATTCCGAGTTTCTCCGCGAGTTATCCATTCCCCTGAGCTAAACTGTAACATCAGCATCCTAGATCATCGATTAAGTTCATAGGACAACTATTCGGATAGGAAATGCTAGGTAATACCAGACCCAGTTGTTTGCCCGTGGACCACGAGACTAGTAATACTTACTACATGGGCTGTCTCATCCGAACACGATGATGCTTCCTTCGTCAGCATCTCAGGACTGAAACAATACACGAACCTATCCAACATGAGTCCTATCAAGTTTTCTGATGTCTGCACTTCAATCCTACCTGGCAACCATTGTGGATGATGTTTGCGTGAGGCCTTTGGGTGGACTTGTCGGAGTTAAGATTACATTCATTGTACGAGAACTTGGCGGTATGTAATACCCTGTCAGCCCGAGGAGTCGGTGACAACGCATGTAGCCTTATGCGTCCTCGAATAGAATTTTTAAAAAAACAAAGTATTAAAGTTATTTGATCCAATACCATGCTTTGATGGTGATTAATGAAGTTTAAAGCACGGATCGAAGTACCACGTAGATCCATATGTATGTATTGTATGACATGACATACATGAGTACTTACCATAAGTGGAACGATCCGATCAAATCTACACAGGTTATCACGGCTGGAACATACACCCTCTCCATTCTCATTCTCATTATGGTCCTGGATCTGCGCGGTACTTCGACCTGGGCGAGCTTAGGTTGAAACTTTCATTAATCATACTGGTATGTACCATGCACACCATATCGAAAAGAAGTTTTTTTTTTCTTCCTTCTTCTAAGTTTTTTGTGCGACGTCATCACGCATCTCTTTCTAGGTGATTACATACCTACAAACTCGAATTCCACCCTCCAACCCAAACTTGAAGCTTGAAGGCCTGACCGTAACTCGGATATATCATACGTCGTGATATTGTCCCTCAAGCTTCAAGTTTCGATGGCGTGGCTACTTACTAACACGGTATCTCACAAGTTCTTAGTCAATCAACACGTCCACTAATCACATTCGAATTACCACCCAACGTCCAACAGAGATCTAATCAAGAAGCCAATAGGAGTCTTGTCCTGCTGTTGCCACAGGCGACAGTAGAGGGGATGGGGGTATCCGTATTGGTCACTTAGTAAAGCCAAACTTGAAGTATCTCAGAAAAGGATCCTTTTGCCAATCATCAATTGCGAATTGCCTCCGGGTCGTTGGGACCGAGTCATGAGTGTTCAGGTTTACGTGAGACTCGAGAGGGTGGGCGGATGATGTTATACTTGGTAACGCACGGGAGCAGGGTGAATCGGAAACGAACACGAACACGGGGGTTCTTTGGTACACGGCAAAGTTTAAAGCGTATGTACGACTGACTCTCTGTAGACCTGTGCACAAGTAAGCATGCTGCATGCGAACGTGCGCGTCTTTGATTCTGATTCTGACTCGATAAAAAACCATACATACAAAGCGCCAGTCGACCCTGAGATGGCAGGTTTCCTGAGATTCAAATGTGATTCTAACCACATACTTACATGCTTTTCGATTGAACGACACGACCGACGCGCGGGGGTGTAGCCTACCTAGGTGATGGTCGTCGTCCCTGTTCGGTAGCGCCTGTAGGAGTTTCTTCAAACGGTATTGAGTATGAAAAAGGTTGGTTATTAGTCGTTCCTCGGACGTTGTGGTGAGGAATCGAATGTGTGCCCGGAGTTAGCTCACAGCTGTAGTTTTGACTGAGGATTTGTGGGATGACATGGGCGTATTGGTAAGTAGGCCTTGCTTGAGGGATCTTGTCCGTAGCCACTGAGTAAAATGGCCAAACTTAATGATCTTCTTCTTACCAGTACCAATCGCGAATTACCTCGTTAGTATTGGTATGGAATATACCCACACGGTACACGGCACCGTGGTCCTGCAAAAAAAAAAAAAAATTAAAGCATTACGAGGACGTATGTACGACTGACTCTCTGTGGACCTGTGAATGAATAAGCATGCTGCATGCGAACGTGCGCGTGTTTGAGTCTCATTCTGATTCTGACTCGATAAAAACCATACACACAAAGCGCCCTTCGAGAATAGCAGGTTAGTTGAGATTTCGATTCAACGACACGACCGACGCGCGGTGGTGTCACGGTAATCTAGGTGATGGTCGTCGTCCCTGTTCGGTAGCGCCTGCATACTTACTACGGTAGGAGTTTATTTGAACAGTATTGAGTATGAAAAAGGTTGATTGTTAATGTGTGCCCGAGAGTTAGCTCAGAGCCGTAGTTTTGACTAAGAACTTGTGCCGCGTGCGTATTGGTAAGTAGCCCTCGAGGGACGATATGACGGCGTTGTACCTAGTCGCTGAGTAAAAATGGCAAGCCAATACCAATCGCGAATTAGTGCCTCGTTGGGACTCGGGAGTGTTAGTTAGTCTGACGATTGACTTGAGAGGGTGGGCATATGTGGTAACGCACGGGAAGGGGGTGAATCGGAAACGGACACGAACACGGGGTTTCTTTGGTATTGACCTACACTGCAAAAATCAAAGCGTTGCGCCCTGTGGACCTGTGAACAAGTAAGCACCCGAACGCGCGTCTTTGATTCCGATTCCGATTCCGATTCCATAATTATTATACAAAATACCAGTTGAGCTCGTCGTCCTGTGCGCCAGTGCTTGCATCTATAGGAGTTAACATAGTAGTAGTTCATCTGAATGATATGATTATTGGTGCAGCGTGTATTCGGACTTGGTATAGGGTGATGTGGGGATATAGATAGGACATACGTTTAGATGGAACGTGTATGAGTATCAGACGGCATCATGTGAGCTGGCAGTTGGGCGTGCTGTGTTTTGGTGATGGAACATGACGGGATGTTCACCGAAGGATTCAGATAGCGAGGGATGGAGTACGACGCACAAAACAAATCGAGCTGATAGGTTCATCCGTTCATCCGACTCCGTTCACCTGATCGCATAAAAAGAAAAAGAAAAAAAAAACACACAACCAAGATCGCAAGTTTTTCTTTCCTTGAAAAAGCTCAGGTGATCGAAATTTAACTTGATCCGAGGGAGTGATGCGCTTATGTAATGACGGAGGAAATGGAGGGAGATATATGTTGCTGTGCTTGTGATGGGTGTTTTTTTTCCAACCCCGCGTTTTCTTGTTCGTCACTCTGTGTCCCACATTCGTTTTGTTCTTTCCTTCCCTTAGTTTCCTGCCATGGCAGGAATAAGTGAGTGTTCCTTGCTTTGATGAGGAGCTGCTGATGAGGATGGGGTGTAGTTCGTCCTCTAGTTTCAGCACCGTCTGCAGAAGTGAATAAAGTAGCCAATCTCCTGGGGTCAGTAACTCATGTAACCCTTTAACTTTCCTGACGATAAGGCAGAGCGGACGCGGGCTCCGCAAGCTTAAGCAGTCCAGGACCAACTCCAACGTAAGTAATTCATTCAACTGTTTTCGCTGTCTAACTGGATCACAGGACATCGCCGAGCTCGCCGCCGTCGCCGGCCACATCGACGCCGGCACCTCCACCAACTTCATTTACAACCACGCCCAACCCGGCTCAAACCACCCCGGATCCATCAACGACTCCATCAACGACGACGACGACGACGACGTCCTCTTCCTCTTCCTCCTCCTCCTCCTTCTCCTCTGCCACTTCCTCGTCATCCAGCACCAGCTCCCAACCGTCGTCAAGCGCTGTGACTACCACCGCCACTCCGTCCGTCCCACTCACCACTTCTTCTCCACCCCCATTGACTCCCGTGACTTCTAACCCGACGTCGGCCGTGCCGAGCACCACAAACCCGCTCTTCCCACCCTCCACATCAACAAGCACAAGTATTCTCACATCAACACCTTCCCTTTCCACCACACCCTCCACCACCACCTCTTCCACCGCCACCTCTAGCTCCTCCAAACCGTACGTCTCCTTCCCCCCCCACACACACCAACCCTAACCCACACACAGCTTCTTACAAAACACCGGCGCCGTCGCAGGCACATTCACAGCCGTCGGCATCGTCGTCCTCGCGCTCCTCATCTTCCTCACGACCTACCTCGTCCGGCGCAGGCGCCGCGCGCGGTTCGACCGCGAGCTCGACGAGGCCACAGCCGAAGCTGCCAATGCGAGTGCACCGGCGTTCTTGGATGACGATCACGAGGGGTACGATGGCGGGATGGCTATGGGCGGGAGCGGGAGCGGGGGGGTGTACAGCGATGCGTCGAGTCATGGGACGTATACACAGCCCCCGATGAACACCGAGGCGTATGGGATGCGCGAGATGGGGTACGGTGTTGGTGGTGCGGGGTATCCTACGACGGGAATGGGGTACGAGTATGATCCGTACGCACACCCGGTGTACAACCCACATGCACATGGGGCGTATGTGCCTCATTCTAATAACCCGTATGCTCATACGCCCCCACCTGGTGCGCAATCGCCTGAGCATCAGCTTCTTGAAGCGGCGGGGCTTGGAAGCGTGGATGTTCAGCGTGGGATGTCGTTGAACCATAATACATTCCAGAATCCCCATCCAGACGCGTATGGGGGGTACGTGGACCACGACCACGACCATGACGGGGACGCGGGATTTGACCACGCGGGCGATGAGAGGGGGAGTTATTATGAACCTGAAGAACGACCGAGAGTCTTAAAAGTGCGTCGTCGTGTGCCTTCCGAAGCTTGATTCTTATTCTTTTTCGTAGATCGCGAATGAGTAGAGCTACGTCTGCTTCTCTCGGGATTTTATAGTGTTTTTTTTTCGAACTTGTTATCACCCTTCCCCCTTGTCGCTTTGTACACCTAATCCCTAATTTATTACTCCCGAACTTGTTATCAACCCCTCAAAAAAGTTAATCTTTCTATCTTGTTACCTATCCCCGCTCGTAGACATTACCCACCCGTACCGTACCGTATTCGCTCGTTGGTTTTTAAGTCATGTATATATGTATGTATATGTGTATGTATGCGCCACGGGTTGGACGTAAAAT
>JAGGAX010016850.1:0-15422 GCA_017657335.1 Termitomyces titanicus | reverse complement strand
TCTGGAGTATGCCTTGATGGGATCAGTCTCTGGAGATGTGCGATCAAAGGATCACCTGAAAGGAGAAATGGACAAAATGGGTAGTAGTCCCCTGACAAGCAAGATTCCTTGTAAGTTTATCTATGCCTTTCTTACCCCTCTGAAACAAATTGACATTTTCTGGCTCTTCAAACAGTGCTCAGATCCCCATGCACCCATCAGCCCCGCCAACTCACAACCACACGTGTTTGCGTGTGGTCACAAGCCCAGGTGCATGCTCATACACCGGCTGCTTATGCACCTGGCACCCAGTACCCATTCCGCCGCCTTTATGACGTGCCATGTACCCGTTTTGCCGCTGCCGCTGTCACAATGTGCTGTAGACTAGTAGTATTATATCTTTAGTATCATTTACTCAGACTCTAGTGTATCATAATTTTGTGATTATAATAATAAAAATGTATCTTTGTGTTTACAACAAGCACAATGAATGAATTTGACCTAGACAAATCTATGTACAGAACCTTCTTCTGAATAGTCTTAAGTACATAAACATGACATCACATGCAAGTCATGAAGAGCAAGGGCAGCTCTCGAGCTTTGGCTGGGGTGAGCATGTATGAGGCCTAATAGCAAGTATACTAACTGAGCTAAGGGACACACAAAAGACTGAGATAACTTACATTGGAGCACTTACTACATTCAGAGGAGATGGTGTTTGCAAGTTTGTGTCTGGTGCCACAGGAAGACTTCGATGCATTGTCAAGGTGGAAATTCTCAAAAAATAACAAGACATCTCACCTGAGTATGAAGTTGGTTCTCTGCTTCGGGTCAAGCTCGTTAATCTGCTGAAGTTCCTCGGGTGTAAAATCCTCATAAAAAGTCGCATATTCATCATCCAAATCCATTCTCATAAGCAAGTAATGCAGCAGTGTCTGGACAGCAGTGCAAACGATCCAGGTAACAATGTAAATATAAGTTTCAAGCGCGTTGTTGGTGCGTCGAGGACTTGATTGTAAGAAGTGATTTCAGAGATCTTGTAATTGTGATTTCATAGGAGATAGAAGATACTTCACATAAAAATGACAGAACAACTAAGTTATGGACATACGTATAGTGGGTCTGGGGTGAGATAGACGACGGCGACAGTCCAGGAGAGTGTTGACAAGACAAACGAGCGCTGGTGAGGTTATGCACCGCGGTCATGTGCGAATTCAAACTCCGCTCAGTACGAGCCCCGGATCGCAACATAGTTTGAGAGCCGACTCGGAAGAGCTTTGAGCCTGAGTTTTTCCGCGAGGATGGATCGCCCAAACTGAGGCCTGAGATTTGGCAACGTGACCTGTCCCAGTAGTCTTGCCGGTTCCGGCCGGGGCAGAGGACTCTTCCATTCCTTCCATTCAGGATGTCACTACAAACATACACGCTCCTTCGCCATCGATCTCATGGAGGCTTTCCTCGGAAAAACTGGGAAAAGACTCTTCGAGAAGCATCTTGAACAGTACAAACCGGAAGACCCCCTCTACGAGTTCTATACCGATGCCAAAGGCAGAACGAAGAGAAGAAAGGTAAGGCTACTTTACTACTTACACGATCCGTTACTAAGATGCTTTATCAAGCGTGCTACGCCACTAGGACTGTCTGCGCGTGACGCTAAGATTTTGCAATCTGTTCAGCGGCGCGCTCATCATCTCGACAAGGGCTTTTCCATCTTTGGGCTTCGGTTCGGCTGGACATTCTTCATCGGCCTCATCCCTTTGATTGGCGATGCTGCCAATGTATTTCTTGATTATCAGTTCGTCGTTAAGAAAGCTCAGCAGGCAGACATTCCACCCTGGCTTCTCCAGCGTATGCTCTTCCACGTTATCGTTGGTGCCAGTGTGGGTTTTATCCCAGCTATCGGAGACGTATTTGTGGCGGTATACAAGCCTAACAGCCGCAATGCTGGCCTCTTGAGCGAGTTCCTGAGGATCAGAGGAGAGGAGTACATGCGCTTGCAAGCTGGAGAAGTCGCTGCCGCGTCTGGAAGCAATCAGGCGAAAGGGAAGGGTGCCAGGAAGAGTGATCTACAGCGGGTAACGCGAACGCCTGGATCAGGAATTCCCCAGGGAGAAATCATCCAGATCCCTACCACAGCGGTCTCAACTTTCGCGAGTGATACACAACCCCCTGCGAAGAGATCGTTTGGGTTCCTTGGATTGTCGAGTACACATGCGGAAACGATTTCTCCGCCAGCATAGGGCGTTGATGATACTGAACTTTGGAAAGGATTGTACGATTCATGACAGATATGCAAATATACCAATACCATATCACAAAATTGTAACAATGTATGTGATTTTCTGTCATAACGCTATAACTTGTGGATCCTTATATCCTTATATAAATACGTTCTTTCAGGTTTTCCTTCAGTTCGTTCGCTGAGATAGTATTTAGGTGTGAACTATTTCCTCGCAGAGTCCAATCCAACGCTAAGAGTTACTGGGGGTATATGTATGTTCTTTTTTTTAAAGAGGTATGACAGCTGTCATGTTTTATTTGGACGCGAGGATATCTCGTGTCTCAAGGAAGATACTACGACTTCTATGGTTGGAACGTAATGTTCTCTAACTGACCTTGTGATAGTTCGTTTCATGATAGTATCTGATTTTGCTCTATATGGAGGTCCATGTTCGCCGAAGCTATTGGCAAGTCTCTTTAAAAGACATGTCGATTTACGAACTTCAACAGCTCAACGGCTGCAAACAATGTACATGCACAAATTCCTCTATCTCGTGTTCTCTCTTTCTGTGCCATCTATTCTGGCGACGAACAATTTCGCAGGAATAGGTGCATCCAACAGCATCGGTGGTACACCAACCTATACATGTCGGACAGCTGCGCAGGTACTTGCAATATCTTGACATTGACCTCACATATCCATCTGTTCTGTAGTGGAACACCTTTGCTAGCGATGCTAAGAAATCCGGATTCAATGCTATTCGTATCACAGGCTTTGATTGCAATGCACTAGACCTCGCTTCATCTGCGGCCGCTGCCGTCGATATCAAGGTTCTAGCAGGTATCTATGCATCAGTGAGTCCATCATATGAATTTGTTCTTGACATTTGCGTACAAAATCATGATGAATATTTAGGAGGGAACAATTGCTCAAAGTGTCACTCAAATCAAGTGAGTATTAGTCCAGTTATCATGGATGTCCGTATGTTGATTGTTCTGTTTAGCAACGACGTACAAACCTTCCGGACCGCTTATGCAAAATATGGTTCTGGCCGATATGTGGGCCTCACAATCGGTAACGAGGTCAACGACTCCCCGGCAAATATCATGGCCAAAGTTTTCGATGTCCGAGGTACGTCCATCAGTTCCATATTTTAGTTGGTTCTCCGGAATTATTCTGATTCTCTCACTTTAGGTTACCTGGGTTCGGTCGGCGTGACGACACCAGTTTCTACGGTCCATACGTGGGTCATGGTCCGCGATAATCCAACCCTCTGTGGCGCCGACTTCGTCGGTGCTAATGCACAGTAAGTCCTCTGACTTTTCTAAATCACTAGACCTTGATTTTGTCTCGTTCAAAAGCGCTTTTTATGACGGCGGACGCACCTCTGGGCAAGCTGGGGATTTCGTTTTCAATACCGTCGTCCCAGCATTACGGACTGCTTGCCCAGGCAAGAAGATCTATATCACTGAGTAAGTCGCACGAAATTGACATGTCTCTGACCGAGCATATTGAACAACGGATTTATATATATAGGTCTGGATGGCCTTCGAGGGGCGGAAATAATGGTGTAGCCGTCGCATCACTTGCTGATGAACACAATGCACTCTCCAGCCTGAACTGCGCGGCTCGCAATGATAAAAGTGTATCCATATATGCTTTTGAATATGATGATCAGGGCTGGAAGAGCAATGACAATGAAAGGAGCTTTGGAATTTCTGGCAAGTTCAACTTACTAGGCGACGTTTTTGCTCCTTGTTAGAAGTCCTACAATAAGACACAGTAGTCCCAGTCTAACAGTAGTACGTAGATTCTCTGTCCTTTGAATGTCATGGATGATGAAGAATGGAAGTCTGAAGACATTTGTGTTATGTGAAACGTATGCTAATGAGGGGTATAATAATAAATATGGAGCGATCTGAAGGTGTGTGACGTGCTCTGGCCGATCGCAACGGTGAGAGCAGGAATCATTTACGAAGAGCTATGAATGTATCGAGTCAACACAAAGTTTAGCAAATAGAGTCAATAAGCAGCGTACGATCATGATGTTTGTGGTAATTCAAATCCAGAATCTGTGTGTCTTGCAACCGTCTTCCCCTTGTAAACCGAAGATGACGACCTTAGGCGACCGCCACGAACAGTCTTGAAAGTGGTGAGATTCTTTCGAGCGATGTTCTTTGCATGACTCTGGGTGTCGCTTTCATGGCTAGTCATAGGGAGCACTTCGAGGCTACCGAGGAGACCAAGCTGCCTGAAGGCTCTTTCAAAAGGCTCATTTGGAAGGCGACGAGTAAAAGCCCCTAGTACAATGGAGCCAACGCCCACTGCAAGGGAACATCCCCACTCTAGACCTCCAATTCTTGTCACTTGGAACACGTCCTCAGCAGCAAAGACGATCAATGTCTGCACGCCGATTTCTGACAATATGTATATCAATCTCTGCACAAGCAAATAGGGAGAAAGCGAACCAATCAGTGTGATGACCAAGAAATATGGATTCCTAAGTATGCCTTTGAAGACATTGAGGCCTCTGTCGAGCTGCCTACAGTTGAGTGAGTTGAAGATCTGGGCGAAGACGAAAGTGTTGAACACGAGAGTCTGGACGATAAGATTGACGTGTTTGTCCACTTGCGGGTTACCATTCAACTCGAGGCCTAAGATCCTGAGTCCAAAGAAGTGGAAGATCAAGATAATGGTGATCTGATAGATTGACTGGATGAGGATTTGTTTGTACATGTCCGTTGTGAAGAGGGAAGTCATTTCCTTGACTGGACGCCTTTTAAGAAGTGACTCCGAAGCAGGGTCCGTCGCAAGAGCCAACGCAGCAAAGGTGTCCATTATGATGTTGATCCAAAGGAGCTGAATTGGCGAGAGAATTGACGTTTCCTCAGTACTTGCCACTGCCGAAACGAAGGTAACAACTACAGCAGCAATATTCGTTGTTATTTGAAATTGCAGGAACTTGCGTACGGCATCATTTATACAACGACCCCAAATAATAGCCTTGACGACTGAAACAAAATTGTCATCCATGAGAATGATGTCGGAAGCTTCTTTTGCAACTTCAGTGCCAGTGATACCCATGGAAAAGCCAACATTGGCCACCTTCAAAGCAGGGCCGACGTTCACACCATCACCAGTAACAGCCACAATTTCTCCAAGTCTCCTGAGAGTCCTGACCAAAACCTCCTTGTCCTTGGGCGAAGATCGAGCTAGCACTCGAAGCCCTGGTACAGTAATATTTTGCTCCTCCTCGGAGAGCCTCCTGAGCTGGAGACCTTCCATGACAGAATCAGAAGGTATCCCGCATTGTTTAGCGATTGCACAGGCAGTTTTAACATTATCGCCTGTGCACACCATAACCTTCACACCGGCATCATTACATTTCGACACCGCATCTGGGACACCTATACGGAGAGGGTTTTTGATAGCAATTATGGCAAGAAGCGTCAAGTCCTTCGCCAAGTCTTCAAAGGCCAGCTGAAAAAAAAAAAGATCTTTTAAAAAGGAAACATTGGTCATCAAACTGCGATGCCAAACCTCATTCTCGTCATTGAGGTTCAATCCGGCAGGAGGCCATTCCGCGAAATCCTTATAGCACAATGCAATTGTCCTAAGTGGTTGTTCGGCATAGAATATGATGGTCTGGCTGATCTTCTCCTCCTCGCTCAACCCAATCTTCTTGGTCTCCACACCATCTGCTCCACGAGCTTTGGGTGACAACTTAGGTGAGTGAATAACAACGTAACTAGTGCATTTCATCGAGAGAAATTCGGGTGAGCCTTTCACATAGGCTCGGTATCCTGCGTTGTCGGGTAGCCGGATAATAACAGCAATTGCCATGTGTTGGCTCGAGAACGGAATGATCTGAACGACATCCGCTGCGTCTCGGGTTTCTTGATATCCATTCCACCCCATGTTTCTCGTGAACTGCAGAAGCGCTATCTCCGTCTGGTTCCCAACAAATATCATCTCCTGATTCTCCGTATTACTATCTTCGAAAGCAGTAGAGTTGACTGCGATGGCTTCATTGAAGAGATTGCGGAGCGCAGGCGGTAGCACATTATTGAGCAAAGCTTGATCAATAAGAAAGTCATCACTATTCTCGGCTTGACTGTCATTGTGTTGCCCTTGGTTTTGCTGGAGATCCATAACGAATTTGCCGTAAACACCAATAGCACCCGCCACAACCGTCATCACGTTCTGAGTAAGGGTCCCTGTCTCGTCCGTGCAGATAACTGAGACATTTGCCATGGTTTCACAAGCGCCACGAACACGAACCAGGAGATTCTCAGCCGTCATTTGTTTTGTGGCAAAAGCCAGAGCTAGCATCACTGCCAGTGGTAGACCTATGGTAGACGATAAAAAGAAAAAAAGAAGCGTTTTGAAGACTTACCCTCGGGAATAGCAACAACTACAAAAGTGATGGAGGTAATGAGGATGTTGAGAAAGGCCATACCCTTTTGACCCGCCGAGCGTACTGGCTTGTTCTCACCGAGTTGAACAAAAAATCGAATCATGAGTGCCCCAAACAAGAGAAAACCTGCGATCAATCCGAGCTTTGCAATCAGCTCTGCCAGAGAGTTGAGTTTCAGCTGCAGAGGTGTAGTTTCGGGGTCGGATTGAAGAGCTACAGAACCAACAATACAATCAGAATGATGCTCGAGAAAATGAAGGCGAATACTGACCCGTCTTGATACGTCCATGGAATGAATTTGTTCCTACAGCTATTACAACATATCGTCCAACTCCTTCGAGGACCTTACTACCTGAGACAACAAGGCAGTTTGGCGTCTGGCCATCTGGTACAAGATATTCCAGCTTAACAATGTGATAGATACGCGGAAAAAAAGAACGAGCCTCTTGTGTCATACCCCATACAGTCTTCATAAGTTAGTTTTCGGTTTACATCCGACTTTCCCGTAAAATCTGTCTCGTCACATCGAACATGATGCCCAGAAAGAAAGATACCATCACAGGGGACGATTTCACCTGGTTCTAAGAGAGCGACGTCGCCGACTACAACTTCCTGTATTGGGTACCTATTATATTGTGGAAAATATATGCAAGAAGACCCACGAACCTTGGAATTGATGACATGTTCAACTCCATCACGAATCACCTTCACACCACGTTCTTCTTTCTTGTCGTTGAGCCGTTTAAATTGACGTTCTCTTTGCCAATCATTCAGAGACCCAACTATTACCTGTGGCGCAAGGATCTTCAGCCTTTTCGTTGGTATATGCCATGACAATGACAGAACTTACCACAATAACCACCGCAACCATAATTGCGACATCTCCGACCCAGTCAATTGGCGGTTGTCCTTTTGGGCGGAGTGCACCAAAATCCTGAAATAGTCGAAGCGCCAAGGATATGACAGCCACGATAGAGAGCAAGATGAGAACTTTGTCTTTAAGCGCTAACCATATCAGGGAAAAGAGATGCTTTGACGGTTTTGTTGGCAGAATGTTAGGACCATACACCCGTCTCCGCTCATCGACAGAGGCGCTCAGAACATCTGCGCTCTGTTCAATGTTCCTGTACTGTCCTTCTTGTGTCTCATGTTGCGTTGACGCGCCCTTACCTGCATCTTTTATCCACCTCCAAATTCTATTCCTCTGCCCATCCACTCCTTCATATGCTACAACACCAGAGTCAACGTCAAGTGCATTTCTGCTCAATCCTCTCTCGCCGTCAGTTCCCAGACCACTGAGGAGCGCCTGAGTGCCACCCAAACGCCTCATTTCTTCGTCAACACGGGATGAGTCGACAAGAGATGCGAGGCGGGATTGGTCGTAAGGGAAAGGATAAGATTTACTATCTTGGTTGAGCTGATGTACGGCGTTGCTGATTAGGCTCGTGCGAGAAGCACAACTTGGATTGGGATGACCCAAATCGGAATACGGGCGCGATAGACTTGGAGTTTCAGGATCAACTGGCTGTCCTGAGTGTACAGATGAGCCCGCAGAAAGAATTGGAGGGGGCAAGTCCGGGACAAGGAGGGAAGACGTCTCGTTGCAGCTGGTCCCTACAGCAGTCATTTGTCAGTGTACTTGAGTAACAAAGGTGTCGGGACAGATAATTACCATCACGTTTATCACTGTCATCAACATGGATACTTGTGTTGTCGACTACAATTCGAGGTACATCTGAGTGGGGTGTTGTCATCGGATATTGAATTTGACAATGAAAGGTGGACATCTACTTAGGATTTCCTCAAGTCAAATTAAGCTCTTCTGTACTAATAGCTGTTAGTATAGGGCTGTGCGGCCGCTCGTTTGGGAGTTTGGTCATAAGATCTGTGGGGACAAAGTTCAAACAAATTCTCCGATATGTAACTTTTCTCACGAACAGTATATGACCTTCGCTCTTACTACATACTTATGCTGGTGGTAGTCTATGCCAGGGACATGCCACAGCTTGTTGCCAGCTGGGGCTACGTGCACAGGATATGCATAGCCCCATTGGTGTGGACTTGGACATTCCGCCACCATGTCTGTATGCTCAGAAGCCTTCCATCTTCGAGTTATAAGTAGGCCCAGGTGCTAAATATGCTTGGAGAACTTACTAGATGGTAGAAAACAGCATTCTTGTGTAAATATAATGTGTATGTGAACTCAGTGAGAGCGACAGCGCCGGAAAAGACGAACACGAAGATTCACGTTTGTCACCGGTGCTGCCAGTAAGCGCTGAACTTCAGTTCAGAGCATAGATACTTACAAATGGGATGTCTCCGAGGATATGGCGAAGCCAACATGACACCGGTCATTGCACTGCTATTTGCACTGCCAGCGTCGTTCAATTTCTGGATTACAGATGGCACCTATTAACAACAGCACCCATATACTAACCTTTTGGCAGCTCAGTTCTCTCCCAGAGCTATCTTGAACAGGCTGCTTCTGCTGATACGATCTTAGGAACTCTGGCCTCTCAGGCACAGGTAAGTACTCAAATGTTGAGTACTGTACAGTGTGCTGAGTAGCTTTGTAAATGTTAGTGGATCAGATTCACTGCTGTTAAGAGCTATTACTAGTACTTATTGAGGCAACTCTGCTGCAAATACTCAATCTCGCCTCTTCACTGTGCACCTTTGTGCACGCCGCGAATACAAAATGTCACTGGGCCGTCACACTACAGTTCCCAACCACCACTACGATGAAGGTGCCCAAAACTTATGGTCCATTTATGTCAATGAAGCAGAACAATACGATAATGTTCTGACGGGTACTTGGAAAGTTGATCTGGATAGTACCTTGATTTTCGTGAGTATTCGTCTAATCTAAGAGTCTAAGATACAATGAAACTACATGTCCAATTTGCTTCTCAGGCTGGTCTTTTCTCTGCCACGGTCACTGCCTTTATTATCGAAAGCTACAAGTCATTGAAACCTGACCCCGGCCATGCCACAGTCGCACTCCTCGCCCAAACATTGGCCGCAGAGCGCGTAATAGCCCTGCCTAACAATACCACAGATATTTTAGCCCAAGCTGCACCCAGTGAATTCAGAGCCCCTGCCTGGGCCATTGCCGTCAATGTCTTGTGGTTCCTGAGCCTCACTTCCGTCCTCACTGCTGCCATTACCGTCACTCTTGTGCAGCAATGGGTGAGGGACTACTTTCATCGTGTCCATCGTTACCCTCAGCCATTGAAACGCGCGCGTATGAGGCTTTTTTTGTTCACTGGCATAGAAAAGTGGAAATTGGATGACATCGTCGAATACATTCCAATCTTGCTTCACATCTCTCTATTCCTTTTCTTCGCCGGCCTCTGTGTTTTCCTGGCAAACATCAACCTCTACGTCGTAGTGTTTGTGGGTTTTGTTCTCTTCTGCTGGATAGTCGTCTATTGCATTGCGACATTTGCCCCGCTGTTCGATTCCGCTTCTCCGTTCGAGACTCCCCTCTCAAGCACTATATCCCGTCTTTCGTCGTTGATTACGTCTCACCAGGAGCAAGAAAACCTATATAGCCTCAATGCAATCCGTGAGCGAAAGGCCATGGAACCTTTCAAGCCTGCTGAAGTGGATGCGCACGCGATCACCTGGACAATCCAAAGGATGACGGATGATAAGGAACGTGAGAAGCTTTTAGCCTCAATTCCTTGTTTTCTCAGGTCTAACGAGGGAAGGAAAACGTGGGAGGAGCTAATACAGACGCAGCACACAGAGATTATTGCAATGTTCATCAGAGGAACCGCTAGTCTCTTGGATGTGGCCTCACCGTTGTCGAGCGGACATGTGGATACTTACGAAGGGCGAGTTACTATCTGCCTTGACGCTTTGTTGGCTCTCCTTCGCATAACTCCACATAGATGGCCTCCTCAGATCGATATCTCCCCTCTATCCCAACCTCTCTCCCGATTGGCGCACGCGAGTTACAAAGACAAGGTTGCACTGCAGACCAAAGTAATCTGTCTATATGCGCTCCATACGCACTTCACCATGCCGCAGTCCTACCCTTACTTGAAGCGCTTTCAGCCCGAGATCATGGAGCTGAGCCTGGAAGCTGATAGAGGATTGCATAGCGTGGATATGATGCGTCAAAGATTAGAAGACGATCTCAAAGCATACAAAAACCCAAGTGGAACAGGCTTGGAGGTCAACGAGGTTTCCGCGTCCATCCAAGCCTATCTCGATGCTATACAATCGAGTTCGGAGGGCCTCGCTAAGTGGTTACGATCTGAACATGAAATGAATCAAGCTGCTAAAGATGTCCTGGGAAACTGGTCAAATTACCTGATTGCAGTCCAAAAAATCATCCAATCATGTCCTATACTCAGAGGCGAAGGTCTTTTGTTGGTGTCCTATCAGAACACCCCATACTTGAAGCAAGGGACATGGAACATTTTGGCACTTCTAATCATGGCATACATGCGAGACACAAGAGTCTATCCATCACTTTCTGTCTTACTCGGTGACAACGACAGTCTGGTCAGGAGTCCGGATTCTAATTCCCTGAAGTTCTGGTTCAATTTTTACAAAGATGTGGACGAGCGGTGGATTTCGAAAGCTTTCGCTCAAGAGTTGCATTTATTGGCATCCGCCCTGGATATCTTAGACCCTCATAGGGAATCAACCCAGATTGGTGGTAACTTCATGACCAACACCTTGTATGACACAAGGACACTGCTCAAATTCTCTCATTCTCAGCCCAACTTGCCAACATTGGGACGTCCGTTTTCCCTATGGGCATCCATCGCTCGTGCAACAATGTTTGGTTGTCAGACTCGGGGGCTATCCGATCTGGTGTGTGCTTTAAGGAGCACTTATTTTTGCGGGCAAGAGATTCAAGCATATACTGGACCGATCCTTGGCGAAACATTACGCATGCTGAAAGAGGGATTCAGCCCTGACAGATCGACAGGTTCTCTATTATTTTTCTTCAGCGTTCTCCACGAAGTCTTAAGCTGGGAACGAGAAGGAGGCCTTTTTCCATTTTCTGAGGAGAATATGGAATACCTCGTGGATGAGATCTTCCTTGGATCCTTGAAGGAGCTGGAGGGCCTCATTCTTCTTCAATACAGTCTGGAGACCGCGGACATGATAGTGAATTTGAAAGAGATGGAAGGCAACGAGGCTGAGTTGCCTCTTTATGATCTTCGAGACTTATATGTTGCGTCAACTCTGTCTCTGTCCCAAGCACCACAGGGACCACCCCGAACCTCGCATTGGCTGGAGAAGAATCGAGATTACAAAACTATAGATCTTGAGGATAAAAAGAAAATCTGCTCGCGCATAATGGAAGGAAGAAAGCAATTCTTGACTAGCAAACGTTCGACCAAGTGAAGTTTTGTAGCATCAAGAGAAGTGATTGGACTTTTGATGAGGCATAGATGGGTACATGTACTTCTAATTTACAAAGGTCCGACGTATGTACTTGATGCAATACGAGTGCGTGAAGTCCGATTCTGTAACTACAGTACAGTAATGACTTGTAAGGGTCTGTTTAAGGATCGACAAAAGTGTAAGGTATGCTCCACAAAGAGTGAATGTGCAGTCTTAAAAAGAAATATCGCCAAAGCGTCCTATAAGTTACATCGATAGCTGTAAAAGAGTACTTATCCGCAAATGTTGGGATAAGCACGGCTGGTTGGGTTCTTTGGGATCCACCCATTGGCCAATCCAGCCTGGTACGACCACTCATCGGCAATCTCGGCTTTCCAGGTCCACTGGATCCAACCGTTGCCGCGTTCATAAGCCCTGGTCTGGGCCTCCCAGTACTGCCGGAGGAAAGTCTTGTACTCCGGGCTGAACGTCGACGCCTTGCCAGTCAGACCCGTGCAACTGCCCACACGGGCAGAACCTGGATATGTTCCGTCGTAGCGGGAGCCGACACCGCGACCGTTGAGGTATTTCGCGCAATCAGTTGCAGCAGGAGTCCACTCGCCGACAATAGTGTATAGATTGGAAGGACTGAAACTGGCAAGCGACGGACCTTGAGCGCAAGCAACTGTGATATGCTCCGAGTGTGACCTTTGAACCTCCTGTAAAAGTTAAGATGAATTAGAGTATCCGAGATTCAGCATCGGCACGGACCGCATTCGAGAACATCTGGTACTTGTGGATATCCATCAGAACACCGTCATATCTGGGAGGCCTCATGAATCCTCTCCAATAATCGAGGCCTCGGAATGCGTCAGAAATGACGAGATAGATGTTACTTTCCTTCTTTGAATTGCCGTACGGATAGCTGGATTATACCAGGCTTTAATACCTCAAATAGTCGACAAGGAGGTTGAACTAACCGGATATTGCTGTAACTGCCGTACCAGTACTGCGAATCTGCTTCAGCATCCCATTACTTTCTCGATGTGACAATAACGAACCTGTTTCAAGACGCTCAACATCTGTTCGCCTAGGGATCCCAGGGGTCTGACGATCATCAATATACCCGCGTCGACGAGAAACCAGGAAGACCCACTCATTCAGAGCAGCAATGGCCGTCACAACGCTACTTCGATCCTTGTAGACTTGCGTGAGCCGTTTGATGATTGCATTAGTACGATCAACGTTTGACTGGGAACGATACCACGATCTAAATTTCAACTTGAGCACATTGAGTTACCAAAGGCAAAACAAAGGACTTGCGGATTTGATGTTTTCAACCCAGAGTTATCGAATCTCAAAGCGATTGATCATCAGTCTGAATAGGGGACAGGTACCAAACTGTGACCGACCCATTTTGGCTCCCGGGAGCGCCTGAACCTCATGTTAGAGAAGACACCAGGTTAAACTTTTTCATCAGACGTACCATGCAGGTCGATCATTACCTTGATCCCATACTTCTCTGCCCATGACACCGCCTTGTCAAGGTAAGGAAGCTGACCTTGGACATAAGGCTCGCCACCAGAAACATCAAATGCCCAGTACCCAATGGGAAGGCGGACATGGTTCAACCTATTAAAGAACGTAAAGAAACGTTGCAATGCAACGTGATTCGACGTACCCAGCTGCTGCAATGGCTTGGAAATCCCCTTCTGTGATCCATGAATCCCAATGGGCTTTGAGAGTCTGGTAAGCCTTGGCAGAATCTTGGTATTTGCCGAAGGTGTATTCGTCAACAATGCGCGAGTCACCTGTGTTGTCGAATAGAGACGGTGTGATCCATGGCTATGCAGAGGAAAAGGAGAACAAGTGAGACATCGTTGAGGAGACGAATAGTCAGTACGAACCTCTATAACAAGCCATCCACCAAGATTGACACCACGAACTTTGTCAGAACCATAATTGAACCCAGGGTGAACAGCAGCGAGAGAAGCAGAGACGACGGAAAGGCCGAGCAAAAGGATGCCACGAAATGACCCCATGGCGAAGAAAGGGGAAGGAAACTAGAGAAAGGAGGCGAGATTGCGCACCATAATCGACTTAAGTATCTAGTCATCGATTCAGATCAATTTTCAGCTGCTTCTTGACGCAAAAATAAGTAAAATGAACACCTCCGTCCGGTCTTCCGCAATGCTTACACCACATTGTCCGCTTCCCACCAAATTCACGTCTAACTTGAAGCCGATTAAGCAGACACGAATGTTAAAGAAATATGTCCAAAGACTCTCTGCGATTGTCCCAGCAACGAATAAGAATATGGTTTGGTTAAGAATTCTTTCGACGCGTGGGGTACGCATGATAGAAGCAAATCTAAAGAGATGCCGAGACTATAGTACGTGCCAAGTAAGATTTATATTTAGCAGAAACCGTGGCTTCTTGAGACAGCATGAGTGTTGCAGACAGGAAAGGTTGGGACGTCTAGATATCACGTTCATCTGCTGGGTAATAGGAGACCGCTAAATCTGGCTTCTATCATGTATGTACTTACCAGAGACTTGTCGCATCTTTCCAGCAGGTTATCGGACGGAGGCAAATTTCTAGCTGAGGATGACAAGCTTGGATGACATTCCACAAGCTCGAGAAGGAATCTATAATACTAATAGCAATTCTAGAATTGTTACTCACTCACCGCCAAGTCCGATGTTAAAACGTTCCGGCCACGTGTAGTAGTTGATCAGAAATTGACGACCCAATCAGGCGAGCGCTTGAGCGGAGGAATGGAATGATCGGAAAGATGACCATAAAAAGAGGGAATTTCGGAATTCATGATCGTTTGAAGAGTTGGCCATACAATGATACAACGAAGGTTTACGACTTTTGCTGAATGACCCTCAGGGATGGAACCCACCAGACCTACTGCCTATACATACGATGACATGATACTTGAAGCGTGGAGATTTGGTGGAGGTACTTAAATTTCTGCAATTGGGTCCGTACATCTATCGATCCCATGAACAAGTCGATTCAAGAATTGGACAACTCCCTCAACTCCACTCTGTACTATCCTGTTCCCATGAATTATGGCAGCGTTCTGGACGGCGACAGTGGCACGTCTATCCCTCATTCTGACTCAAAACGTCCGAGTTCAACCTACTCTGGTGACACGGCTGTTGATGAAGAAACGTATCTTTTGCATCACCCTACAAAACAAGAATCGACACCATTGCCTTGGGGCCAGGTGTCGTTTGTACTTCTTTTACAAATCTGTGAACCTATAACGAGTCTGTCCATATGTCCGTACATAAACCAGGTATGTTTTCTTTGGTTGGTCTGAAGTTATATGTCGTTAATGATTCTTAGCTCATCGGAGGACTGATGGTCATCGACTCTGGATCTGACAACGACTATCAAGTGGGATACTACGCCGGGCTGATTGTATGATATTTCTTGACCTTT
>JAGGAX010016848.1:0-15552 GCA_017657335.1 Termitomyces titanicus | reverse complement strand
CTGCTTGGCAATGGCAGTGGCGCAGAAAACAAACATGATTATCAAGTCAAGCTTGTCGGACCAGTGTCGTCCGCCAGTGGCCCGATGTCACGCGTCACGGCCCAGGGTCTTCGGAAGACCTCCGATGACCGTGCCACGATCCGAAAGCAGAAGTCAAGCATCTAGGACAACAGAGGACATCTATATAGCGACGGCCTTCGTCGCATGTCACCATTACTTATCTTGAGCTGGCGAGGCTGTGGTGAGGTAGACGAACTGTCTAGTACTCAATTGGTATGTACTCAACGAAAATAATGAGTCCTGGCCAACTGACATTCGGCGTTTCAAATGTTGGCATGGCACCACAGAAGAATATTATGGTCCACACGGATCCACATGCACAATACTTACAGGTCTGGAACGCGCGCGACTCGGAGTAGCTCACTGTACGCAGACCTCGGGCTTGCCGTGCACCGCAACGGCCGATCCTTAACACTATCTTAATCTATACAATTATTCATGCGAGTCATAGCTTGAGAGATTTAAGTAGTATTTGAAAACATCGACGAGGTGCATTGCTAGTACATATGTGTCAATGTGCAAATCCTCTAGAGCAGTCCAGTAGGTCAACCTTCTAATATACAGGGCCCTTCCTCTATGTTAGGCAACCTCTTGATCGCCTGCTGGCACACATGGTAGTATGATTCAATAAATATGATATGGCAGGCCATTGGTCCATAGAAAACATGTCCACGCCGACTCCTATAAGTTTTGAGAATCTCAATGAAACGATGATTTAGTAACGTTGCGCAGTGTCTGAAAAAATGGTGTATACGAGTGTGAAAGCACTGCTAAAATGATTTAACATCGGATCGATCTATTGAACCTCTTGCAAACAATGGCCATACAGATCTGAGACCGTTAGTCGCATGCCAGTCATGTCTTTTGATTTCGAGCCACTCGTTATATGTCTAACGACAATTAAGTATACCCGGCGAGAAAGACTTTCAAAAACTTCCTCAGGCAGAGGATGCTCAACGTTCAACCTTTCATCATGTCTCGTGGCCAAATAGATCAGACTCAGCTCGCGGAAAACCTGTGGTTTTTACGCACGCTGCGGTTTTCTCGGGCTGCTCCTTCACCTTGGTTAGGTCGAGGAGCCCATGAACGTCTTGTTCTTTCTGATACCATCGCCCTTTATCTAAGCACAAGCGATCCAGACGGTGCTGTTGCTGTTTTCGACATGCCTGAAGATAACATCCTATTCCTCGCGAAGAGCGGCTCTTCGAACTCTTGCTCAATACGCTCTCGTTCAAACAAATCTTAATCAACACCCTTATGTCTTGCAAACAACCCGCCGTTCAGCAACACAACAGAGTCCCACTGCCATTTCGCCGAACTGTTGTATGCTGCATCAACGTTCTTTTACTGTCGATTCTTTATATCGTACGAAGACAGCAAACCTGTAAATCGACTGGGACGTCATCTCGAGAAAGTCTTGGATTATTTGGATGTCAGTCGCCTCATTAAGGTCTGGAAGAGGCACGGCGGAGACACTCGCATAAAGTGGATCACCGATGTGGAGCAGACCGGGGTCCCTTGTATTTTGGCTACAGCAGGAGTTGGGGAAAAGCACTTGAATGCCGTCTATCAGCGAAAGGTGAAGGAGCCAACGGATTACAAGCCTTTTCTACTATCCAATATGGATTGGAAGTATCCGGATTGGAAAGGGGAGGCCTCTGAAGGAAGTACCTTCGTTCCATGTATACACGCTGAAATTCGCCTCATCCTCTACTTGATGGGCTCCATCAAAAATCTACAACTGGATGAGGTTATCCCTATAGGATGTAGCCAAAGAAGCTGCTTCGCCTGTTCACTGTGGATGGCTGAATTTAATCGTATTGTCAAGATGAGATGGACTACGAGTCTTAATAATGGCCAACCACGGTATGATTGCACCTCCCAGCACCCAAGCAATTGTGCCGTACGTTGGTGTTGAAGGGTATAACGATATGACTTCCCACGTTCTTGAAGGTGTTAGAGGTGCGATTGAAGGGGTGATCAGTGAAGAGTTGATAGACGCTGTAGATGCTTATATTGACAGCAACTCAATGTCTCTGACTTGGAAGTCGTTAGTTGAAAGTCAATTTATCGATATCAATACAGTATAGTCGTAATTTCAGTCTATCTTTGGTTTGATTGATGGAACCGACTGTCGTTATGTACTTAGTTCTTGCTGAAGTTGCTGAGAACTCTACTTCCAAAGAGTCCAACGTCATCGATTCATCCGCTTTTGCTGTTATAGAAGAACACTTTCATACCCGCCTCCAACAGAACATTGTACCTATCGAAATTATTCGGCTGTTGTTGCTGTCAGTCCACTGGATATACCATCTTCAGAGAATGCCAGAAGAACGGATGACCATCTCAGACCATTTGACCCTACGACTAATATCCCCTCCAATGAGTACCCGAGAACCATGGCTAGCCTTTGTACTTCGGCAGCTTCCTTAGGGGAAAAGTACTCGGAGCTGGAGAGGTTGTCAAACTTGGTGTGGGAAGAACATCAACTATTATTTCTGCCTAACTTAGATCATAGACTCTTATATATATCATATGTGAGAAGGTCCGTATAACAACGCGAAATCAAATCCAAGGATGAAATATTAGTAGTTGCCCGTCGAATCAGGCAATGAGGTAGAGAAAGACGACATATCAAAACCACTGTCATCCACACCTCCAGCGGAGGAGTCAAATGTCGTCGGCTCTTGTTGTAGTTGAAAACCACTTTCATCCACGCCTCCACCGGATAAGTCGAACGTCATGGGCTGTTGTTGAAAACCACTTCCATCCACGCATCCACCGGACAAGTCGAACGTCATCGGCTGTTGTTGAAAACCACTTTCATCCACGCCTCCACCGGACAAGTCGAACATCATCGGCTGTTGCTGTGGTAGAAAGATACTTTCATACCCACTTCCAACGGAGGAACCCACCATTGTCGGCTGTTGTTGCTCTTGGAATCCACCGTCAACACAGGAAGAGTCGAACATTGCTGGCTGTTGCTGTTGTAGAAGACCATTGACATCCACATTGACGTCCACATCCACATCAATGGAAAGGTTGTACGTCGTCGAATCCTGCTCCTGTTGAAAGGCTTGTTGTTGGTACATGTCGCTGATCTGTTGCTGCTCCTCCAGAGCTTGAACTTGAGCTTGCTGCGACACATCTTGTTGTACCTGCAGAGCGGGATCATCTTCATGTTGCTGCTGCTGGTATGTGTTGGGTTGGTCCTGTGCCGATCCTCCAGCAGTGACCGTCTGTTGGTAGTACATCTGAGCAGCAGCAGTGGCTGGGTGTTGCTGCTGTTGATGGTACGCTGCACCTGTGCCTTGTTGAGGCTGTGTTAGCCCTCCAACCGAAACTACCTGTTGGTGATACACCTGAGCAGCAGCGCCGACTTGCGGCCGCTGATATGCCGCAACTGCCCCATGGTGGGCTTGTGTCGGCCGTCCAACCACGGCTGCCTGTTGTTGGTAGTACGCCTGAGCACTAACAGTTGCTTGTTGTTGCTGGTATTGACCAGCGTTCGCCAACAATGGTTGAGAGACAGGATAAGCTGCAAACTGTGCAGGAGGAGTGGGCTGTACAGGCTTTGCGGGCTTGGGATGATGCTTCCGTTTTTCCTGCACTGGAGGTGTCGGCGGGATAGCAGCTGGCGACACGGGAAGTTTAGGTTGAGGCTGGTACAGTGCTCGTGGAACTGTGGCTTGGGTTATGTGTGACAAAGTCGGATGACAGGAAGACAAGTGGTATCCATTTTGTTTGGGAATCGCCGCAGCTGGAGGGGCTTGAGTTTGAGGGAGGGGTTGGGATTGTGCCGGTAGATTTGCGGGTGTCCCGAATTGGTTAGATGTCAAAGGATAAGCTGTTGAGACCTGTGGTAACACTGATGGCTTGTTCGCAATTGTTCCGTGAGGCTGAGATGTTGGATGTGCTTGTGGAAGGGGGTTGGAGCTCATTTTCGCAGGCGACGGTCGCTGCTGGGTAGCAGGCGCAGATGTAGGTGAAGTGACAGCATATGCAGGCGACGTAGGCTTAGGGAGTTCTTGAAATGTTGGCTGCTGCACTATGTTCGCAGGTACAGGACCCGAAGGATGTACATTGAGCTTTGTCGACGGTGATACCTACAAATCGAAGCATCAGAAATCACAATCCTTACTGAACCAAAGAAAATTTAGAAATCACATTCGCAGATGGTGGTGATGGCTGAGCAACCGGTGCAGACACAGAGGCGGGTACAGCTTGCCCATTCGACGCTAACTGAGGTACGTTCTGAGACGTCGTTGGCTGCTGAATAGCTCCATTTACAGTCGCAGGCTGGGACTGAGACTGGGTAGATGCAGGGCCAGAGGAAATACCATTATAGTAGGGTGGGGGTGTTCCCTGAGGGGCTAGGACTGAGGAGATAGATGGCTTAGACACTACAGCTGCAACCGTCGTCT
Organism: Termitomyces titanicus; assembly: GCA_017657335.1. Classification (NCBI taxonomy): domain Eukaryota; kingdom Fungi; phylum Basidiomycota; class Agaricomycetes; order Agaricales; family Lyophyllaceae; genus Termitomyces; species Termitomyces titanicus. The sequence goes on along the minus strand of JAGGAX010016848.1, from coordinate 11,068 downwards.
CAGTCCCACTCGCGCTGACGGCGGTCGACTGTCCAGGAATAGGAGCAGGAGCAGGAGTAGGTACACCATGCTGTACCTGTACCTGTGACTGCGATTGGGACACAGTAGGCACCGATGCTGCTGCAGTTACTGACCCGCTACTTACGTGTCCCACAAGTCCCGCTTGATCGTGACCTTGAACCTGTGACACCGATCCCGGGCGCGACGATGTGGATCCAGCGTGCGCGTGTCCTTGTACCTGAACCTGAGCCGGAGCCGGAGATTGAGATTGAGGACGTGACGGCAGAAGGCTGGACGTGTCTGAGTGCGTGTGAGAGTGTACAGGCGACGGGGAGTGCGTCAGAAAGGGTGAGGTAGGACTAATTGGATGCGGCATTGGGTTGATTGGTGTGTGGATTGATGATGCTGACGGCTGGTTGAGGGTTTGTACTGGTGAAGTCGAGTGCGCGGGTGTGGGAGGCGAAGGGACGTTTGCAGCTGTAGCGGGAGGAATGTGGAGTTGGTATTGGGGTTGTTGATAGGCTTGTGCTTGTGCCTGTACCTGAACATGCGCTGCGAATTGCTGCTGCTGCTGTGGGAGTTGTTGTGTAAGTTGGGGGAGTTGTACCTGCGTCGGGAGTCCAGGAGTGGGTTGGGTTTGGGTTTGGTTCAGCCCGAATTGTTGTTGCTGTTGTGCAGTGGGGAGAATCTGTGCACCAGCCAACTGAGCTGCCTGCGCCTGCTGCTGCTGCTGTAACAGTGACATTTGGAGCAACGTCTGCTGATTCTGCGCGCCCACACCGACAGCTAACTGCTGCTGCTGTACACCCAGCCCCGCAAGCTGGGGATTGAGACCGTTCTGTGTGGGCTGCAAGAGGACATTGTTCATCTGCGCACCCGCCACTCCGGCACCCAGCGTCGTGGGCTGAGGATGAAGACCGTTCTGCTGGGGCCGCACTAACCCATTGTTCGTCTGCACGCCCAGACCTCCGTGGTTAACACCATTCTGCTGTATTACGTTGTTCGTCTGCACTCCCGTGCCGACCGCCAACCCTACTTGTCCTGCCCCAACTTGTCCCACGCCCCCTACCTGTCCCAGTCCTTGTCCCTGTGCGGCCAACAAATTCGCCTGCGCGGTCGCATGAGCCTGAATACGCTGCAACTCAGCTATCAGCGCCGCATAGTTAATCGTCTGTGTAGGCGGCGCCATCGTCGCTGCCATCATTCCCTGCTGTTGCTGCTTCTGCTGCAAGAGCAACAACTGCTGCTGCTTCTGCTGCTGGAGCTGTTGTTGCCTCATCAACGCCTGTATCACCGCACCATAATTCGCATTAGGCGCGCCTGTCAAGACAGATTGCAGATCCGATTGCGCGATATCGAATACGTTCGACCCGTCCGAGTTCGAGTTCGAGTTGGTGTTGTTGGGATCGGGGTTGTTGAAGATGCTCCCGAGGGTCGTGGCGATTTCGCTGCTCACGACGTTTTGAACGAACGTCTTCGGTGGGACACCCGTGCTTGATTGTATCACGCTCCCCGTGAGCTCCCACGCGGCTTTGCCGATCTTTTTGAAAGCTTTGTACGTCTGTTTTGCGCCTTGTTTGGTTTTGCGCAGGGCGAGATCGGTCGTGAGGGGCTCGTACGGCTGTTGGGGGGGTAACGGCGTGTGGCCTGTGTATACTGCGGCGTAGGGCGTGCCGGGGGTGTAGGCAATGTGTTTGGGGACGCCGAAGAAGCTTGTGGGGGCTTTCTGCGGCTGCTGTTGAGCAAGGAGAGGTGGGGTGTACATCGCTGGCTGGTAGACTGCGTTCACGGAAGTTTGTACGCCGTATTGGTTTTGGTTGAGCACAGGAAGCGAGCCGGGCTGCTGCTGCTGTAATTGTTGTTGGTATATTGGTGATACGGACATGATGCCCGTGGGAGAGGTGTAAGCGCTTGGAGGCGTCGGAAGGGCTGCACCAGGAGGCGGAGAGGCGGGGGATATACCGCCGAGATTTGGAGGGGGGAGCATAGGAGCGGCTTGGGCGCCCGATGCTGAGTTGATGGACGATGCGTAGAGCTGTTGGGCTCTTGACATCTGCGGCTTCGTCTGGGGTGAGACTGTGTTGGCATTGGGATTGAACGTCGCGGGTGTGGAGGCAGAGGATGCCGGTGGGGTTGGGTAACTGCCTGCGGGGTGGTTGTACGTGATCTGGGGCGGTACGGTGCTTGGGTTCACGTAGTACCAAGATCCACTGTGATCGATGAGTTTCAAATCAGCATCGTTCATTGTTCGATATCGATGTTGAGATGATTAACTTACTTTTGATCGCAGTGGGAACTCCACCCAGGTGGCAGAGGACGCGTGTCTGGGTTCAAGCTTTGCATATAGTAAGTGACGAAGATGTCGGATGTACTGCCAGCGGCATGGGAGACAGAGCGCTGACTTATAAGAGATTTAACGCTGGCGTGTCACGCTTCGAGGGTGTCAAATCACAGGAAAGGCTGTACCGCCTGCCTCCCTTCCTGTCAGGACTCAGGAGTGTATGTACCTGTCGTGTCGAGATATCTCGTTTTACCCCTGCTCTGATGGAGATGTTGTGTTGATCAGGGCCTTTTTCCGTGCGCAGAGTACGATGGTCTAGACCTGTGCTTTTTATACATGAGTGTAGAATACTTTGATGCGAAATTTGGAAACACGTACGAAGTGCGGACGCATATTCACAGGAATGAACTGGCAGGAGGCTGTTCCAAGGTCTTTGAAGCCGCGTATCGTCAAGCCTCAAATTAGTCAAACGTCGACAGAATCATGATCAGGATAATTCGTTTGGCTGTCAGGCGAGTCCGCAGAGAGCGGCCAAGTTACAAGTACTGTCCAACTTTCGATGTGCACTAAGTATGTACACCCTCAGATCTCATAAAAGGCTAAAAAAGAGGCTGCAAATCACCACGTTCGGCAATCAAGCGCTGTGGTCCTGAGCTTTTTATACAAATACAATGAGGAGTTGTAACTGAAAGGGTCTCACTTCGATCACGTACTGAGCTGGGGCTGTTCAAAGAAGTCGTGGAACGTTGTCAAATAATAATGCCAGGGTTGGTCAAACACAGGTAATGACCCATGAGAGACTTTGTCAGGTGAGGTCCGCAGAGTGCGGTGGATTGGTCGTACTTGCAGTCCAACTCTGAATGAGGAAAGAAAGGGCGAAGAGATGTACACTAAACAATGTTCGGCTGCCGGCAATCATGCTGCTGTGTTCTCGAGAAGCGCATTAAACGGTTACAGAAATCCCAAGAAAAGGGGCTCAAGCCATGCACAGCCAAAAATAGTTGGAAAGAATCCTTGAAGACATATGCGAGATTTATAATAGATGATAAGATGGGGTAAATGTATACATCGGGGCAATAGATCATTCACATTCGTCATTAAAATCCACCGTCACCAAAATCAACATCATCTACACCATACGCATCAGCCCAGAACTAAAAACGAAAACCCTAAATACTCACTGTTATCGCCATCAATAACAACATCGGGCTGTCCAAACCCATCGAGCGCCTCTCCAAGCAACAGACCACCAAGCAGCCCGCCACCCACACCCGCAGCCATCGCACCAGTACCATACCCACTCTTCTTCTTGGCCGCCGAGTCCTTCTCCACATACACCACCTGCGGCTGTCCTCCGTATCCCGGGGCCCCTCCATACGCCGGCCCCGGCCCCGGGCCGTATCCCCACCCGCCTTGAGGGGGGTACCCACCGTAGCCCTGCGGAGGACCGCCGCCGTAGTAACCCCCTTGTTGTTGTGGGTACGTGCCTTGTGGCGGGTACGGCCCGGAGCCTTGGGGCGGGTACCCCCCGCTCTGGGGTGATCGGTTCGAGTCGGGCGGTGGTGGCCCCGCGGGGGGCGCGTAGGATGTTGGAGGAGCAGGAGGAGCAGGGCCGAGGGGATGTGTCCATGTTGTGGTGGGCGGTGTGGCCCTTATGTTGACGTAGAACCTGTTGTTACAGATGTTAATCTGAGTAAGGAGATATTGGATTAATTAAGCACCAGGTTTTGTAGCTGTAAAAGAGAGAGATTGAGAGATTAGGAGTTCTGGGGTTTCTGCGATCAAGATAAGATGCGTTACTTGGGATCGTATTGTGTTATCCAGCCCTCGGGGAGCGGACGAGAATCGGGATTCGTCGTGGATGCGTCGTATCCCGGAGGCGAATTCGAAGGCGGCATCGTGGTGGTGGTGGTTGGTGTACAAGTGAAGAGAAAGCGATCGCCGTGGGGTTTATAAAGCTGTGATCCAGCTGGACGTGGGTTACCCCGGCACAGCCCCACGCAGTCACACGTATATTATAATCGGTAGCTTATCCCAGTCCTCATGACGAGATGGCTATGAATAATTACCTGTCAAGTTGACTGCGTGATGCGATGCTGTGTCGTTCAGGCGGACATTACGGTCGTGGAGCAAGCCTCGTTTATTACACTGGGATCGCTGAAATACGGTAACACGGGAGCAAATCAAGCATTAATGTAAAAGTGGTCCAATAATATATATATCAGACCCACGCGCACGCGTAAGGGTAAGTAAGGGTAACGCCAAAGGAAAATAATAAGTATGTAACACGTTCGAATTTATTTAAATAATGAGGAAGGGGTAGTTTTTCGGGAAACACGAGATGATAGTAAAATATAAACACCAGTTCAAGTATCCCAACAATTTCAAACCAAATAGGGAAGGGAAGAGACACTAGCTTACTGCTTAGCAGACTTTTTCTTGGACACCTTGGCTGCAGGGGCAGGCTCAGGCAGGGGGGCGGCAGCCTTCGACTTGGGTGCCTTGGTTTTCACGGGAGGCTTGGGCACCTCCTCCTCGCTGCTTTCGTCGTCTTCCTCACTGCCATCTTCATCGCTATCCGAAACTTGAACAGGAGGTGCATTGTTCTCCTTTGGGACCTCATCCTCTTCAGACGTCTCGCTGTCCTCCGAATCGGAATCGTTGGTCGAAGGGGTGGCCTCGACGGCAGCGGTGGTTGAGGGAGTTGCTGCAGCGGCGGTAGCCGGGACTTTAGGGGCGCGAGCTCGCGGTTTGGCTTTTTTGGCCTGTGCAAGGGAAGTGTGAATATGAGATTGTAATGTGAACATCAATGATCAAGTTGAAAAAATGGTCATCAGGGATGTGATGTGATGTAGACGTTGACTGAGAAAATATGATTGAGGGAAGTGTGAAACTCCCCGTAGAAAGGGGACACGTCGCCGAGTGAAAAGAAGCGTAGAGGAAATAGAGCGGTGAAAATAAAAACGAAATTCAAGAATGGAACTTACGGCAAGGGCGGCTTCGGTTGCAGCGTTGGCAGCAGCGACCTCCTCGGGGGAGCGCGCCTCGTAGGCCTTCTTCTCGTTCGAGTACTGCTCCTTGGCACTAGCATTGGCCTTGGTGTACACCTACACGAACGCGCTCAGCCGAACGGACGCGACGCGCAGACGCGTGATGCAATGCACATACCGCCTTGTCGTCCTCGCTCATCTCGCTCCACTTGTGCGAGATAAGCGCGAGGAGATCTGGATTGCTCAAATGCGGATTCTTCTCCTTCAGGTCCTTGCGGATATCATTCTGGAACATGATGTAAGAACTCGCGGGGCGCTTGGGCGCGTTGGGATCCTTGACTCTGCGCTTGCGCTTCGCGGGCTTTTCGTCGTCGTCGTCGTCGGCGGCGGCGACGCCTTTGCGCTTTCGGGGTTTCTTGTCGCCGTCAACGCCACCTAGAGAGCGCGATGGGTGAATGGTGCGCGGTGGACGCGTTGGGGCTCACCTGCGAACGAAGGGTCTTTCACCATGGCTGCAAAGCTCTCTGCGAGTGCTGCGGCAGTCTTCATGGACTGTGCGACGGCAGTGAGGCTCGCTGCAAGCTGTGTGGGACGATGAGGAAGCATAGCGGACACCCAGAGAGCTCCGACAGACCTTTGCGCTCTGCTCGCCGAATTTTGTAATCTCGTCAGACATGAGGGAGTCAACAAAAGGGAATAGACTTCTGGGGGATTGGGTTTAAATTTTGATTGAAGTCTTTGTTGTCTCAGGCTGACCCTGGGAAAATCGGAGGTTGAAGCGGAGCTTGGAATGGGGTGGGATATACGTGTGTGCGGTTTGGGATTGGGGAGTTCATTGTCTCATCAAATACACACAGCGAACGCAGAGGGCACCTGGCCAGAGCAGGGTTTTATTGGGGGGCGACGTGCAGAATCACGGCCACGGCCTCAAAAACGCCGCTTGTTGTTGTTTTTTCCCTGCTGCTCCCACCTTAAGCCGTTTTTTGTACTTGCCGTGAGCACAACCCAAAAAAGAGAGCCTCTAAAAATCGAAATCGAACGAGCACCGATGGACAATTTGTATACACAATGGGTTCACCAACAACCCCAGTTGCTCACCGACCAGCATGACTCCGACTGGAGCAAGGACCGTTCGTCTGCTACTCCGTCTGCCAACGCCCCAGAGCTCGCTGCGACCGCTGCTGCTTTGGATATATCCGATTTTGCCTTGTCAGATATGGCAGGTGCGAGAGCCAGAGTTTTTCGCGTTTTAGGCTCAGACAAAGCTAATGAGTTTACTAGTTCCTTCAACCTCGTCCTCCTCGTCGCTCTCCAACAACAATCAGCAGTTTTTCTCGTATCCATCGCACAACTATTTTGCGGTGCCTGCACCGTTCAATACTATGGCGTACGGCAGCTCGAGTTGGCCTACGGCGCAGTCGCATGTGCCGTTGTCCAATTACTCTTCTCTCAATGGCGCGACGACCAGCGCGACTACCACCACGTCGACTTCGACCGCGGTCTCGGCCTCGGCCTCGTCGTCACAGCCACAACATTCCCCACCCCAGCACCAGATGCAGCCACAGCAATCGAAGCAACCATCGCAGACCCAGTCACAGTTTCAGCAAGCTATGATCATAGAGTAAGTTATTACCGATTGATACCGATCTTGCCAATCAAACTTATCCTTGCTCCTTCCTCGCCATGTAGCCCCTCTTTGGCCACACTTAATGGCACATCGAGAACGACAACGAACATGCAGCATTATCCTCACGCTAATTATAACGCCCAATCTTCAACGCTCCAGCCGCAGCAACAGCCCTCCTCGTCCCTTTCACAATCATCACAGTTTGTCTACTCTCAACTCCTCAACCCCTCGCTTTATCGGACACCGACATCGTATTATCAATCGCAGCAGCAGCAACAGCCGCCTCAAGGGACACTTTCACCGCAGGCGCTACATGCTCCGACCAGCTCGATATTGAGCGCACTTATGCCCTCGGCTTTTTACAGCCAATCCACAAGCTCCTTGACACCCTCTTCATCACAATCCCAGACCCAGCCCCAACCCGAACCACCACAACCTCAACCTCAATCGGTCCCGCCACGAACTCAAGAACCACCACCACTACCCCGAAAAACTCCCGAGGAACGCAGAGCCGAGTTTCTGGGTAAACTACGACCACAGCTGCTCACTACCAGTTTTTCCGGCGCAGGCGCGGTTAATCTGCTCGTCGAGACGTTGACGGAATTCGGCGCGACGGAGGTCGAGGCCTATACCCGACTTGAGATCCTGACAAAGATGCGTGATGGAGCGGGGAACCATTATTTTCGCGCGTGGAGCGAAAATGTGCTTGCGATGACTGTCACGCGAGAATGGCTCAAAGCGGCGCAGATGGCGGATGCTGAGAGCCCATTGGTTGAAACGATAATGCCCCTCTTGCATGTGAGTGCGATTGCGGGCTGTAAGCTGGTGAGATCTGATAGCGTGAACTGTAGATAATCGATCGACTGCCGATGACGCTTGATACCCTCAAGGCATCGAAGCTTGGTAAAATAGTGGTTAAGCTCGTCAAGGAACCACGATCATCGGGTGAGTTTTTGTCTCGTTTCTGACTTTTTTGCTCCTTTATTTGTCTTTCGGCGAAAATCCTGCTGCAAATTGTCTGAGATGAATTTTTCGCAACCGCAACGCCTGCAACTGCGATTGCGGTCGCACCTGCTTTTTTCTCTATACGATAGACGCCGTGAGACACGTATTACAAAATAAACATGTATCTAACGAACTTTTCTCTATGTTCTCCTTTCCCTCCCCGAATTACAGCCATCAAGGACATGGCATCGAATGTGGAACGAAAATGGCGGTCATTGATAAATAACGCGGACCCGTTGTCCTCCAAATCGACGGATAATGAGGGTGAGTCACGTCACCCCGTATCTCCAAATCCCACACACATGTCTGACCAATAAAAAATAATGATATTAGACATTAAGGCGAAGAACCTTAAACGAAAACTACCCGACTCGCAGACCTCACGCGCTACGCCTCCGGTGGCCAAAAAAACCGCCTTGGGGAACAATGCGTCCTCTTCTTCCAAAACTACAATTGTGAAGAAAGAACCCGCGGGTGCTACCAAGCCAGCCGCCAAGGACGCAAAATCCGACTCGTCCTTCTTTTCCGCGCCGAAGCCCAAGCCTAAATTACCAAGCTTTAAGAAAGCGCCGCCAGCTCCTCCGTCTGCTCCTGTGAAGACATCCACGCCTTCGAATGTCGCGCAGCCTTCGTCGGTTAATCCGTTTGAGGAAGCGCTCAAGTCGATGGGCCGCAGCACGAAGCGTGACTCGCCGGCCGTCGCCACGCCGCCGTCTACGTCCGAAACCCCGCCACATTCACAAAGTAATGGCCTCACCAAGAAAGGCATGAAGAAGAAAACGGTCACCTGGGCACCACCAGGCTTGCTTGAGAAAATCAAATTCATTGAGAGGGCAGTCTATGATGACGATCCCGTAGATGTCAGCACTTTTTTGTTTCTTGGACCACTTGTACTGTATATTAATCATTTTTTCCTCTTTTTCTTTTTTTGTTGTTGCCGCTTGTGTTGTTCTTGTGGGGTTGGATTTTGGCTTTTCCTTTTTTATACAGGGTAATCATACGACGCATACGCTGAAGGATTTGGACCGAGGAGAAGGCGCGGCGTTGCATGCACAGATTTTCGAAGAGACGCTTGACTGGTCAGAACCAATATGTAAGCAAAATCCCTTATTGGACAAAAAGATTAAAGAATCCGAATGGCGCCCCTTGCCCTTTCTTTTTCTTCATATAGCGATCGATAATCCTGTTGTAGAGGAAGAGCGACCGCGAGGCTCGGGGAGTTTGGAGAAGGATGTGCAGGAAAAGAGGGAACAGACTACACTCGGCGCGTTGTACATATCACCGGCGCACATACCCGATTCGCCCTCCGAACCGCCTCACGTGACCTCGGAGGAAGAAACGGACAGGAACATGGTTACAATGACGTCTGGGCCCGAGGTCGACGCGGTATTTTGGAGTTCAGGTCCCGTGTCACCTGTCGCGCAGTCCGTTGCAGAGCTCGTCGGACAGCTCGCCAGTGGCGGGTCAGACCCTGCATTAAGTGGAGCGCAGTTTAACGGGCAGGGGTTGGACCTGGCGGCTGTTGGGCTCGACGCAACGTCGACGCTGGCGGCGGTGCAGGCACTTCCGCAGGAGCAGATACAAAGGCTGCTCCAACAGTTGCAGCCAATGCAGCAGCAGCAGCACCAGACTCAGGCTGGTGCTGCGATGTTCCCGCAGACGGGACAACAGTCGTCATCGTATACTAATAATACACCCGATCAGAACCCAAGCAACGCGTGGGGAGCAGCAGCCCCTAATTATCAGAACTATGGTCAGCAACAACAACAGCCGTTTCAGAATCATAATAGTCAAAACCAAGAAGCGAATCCGGGATGGGGAGGGCGTGGGCGGGGTAGAGGACGAGGGCGGGGCCGTGGCAGGGGTGATTACGGGCATAGAGACAATACAAGACGACTACCTTGCACTTTTTTCGCGGCAGGAAGGCGAGCGAATCTTGCAGTGATTTCCAAAACAAGGCGACTGATTGATTGCCTTCTGAAATTAACAGATGCAAATACGGGGATCAATGTGACTTTTCGCATGAGACATCTTACTCCTAAAAGGCGTTACGTTAGCGCCTAGAACTGGGAACCCCCCCCGTGCGTTGGTTGGGTTGAGGGAAAAGTGCGTTGGTGTGATCTAGCATTTTATCATACATTTATTTCTACATCCTTTTGGGCTTGCATTCATATTCCGCACGTACGATTACACAGCATTACAGTTCAATGTTATATTACATCACCTTTCTTGGAGATCATCGATCAGCGCTCGGTGGCAGCGTGTGAGATAGATCTTTAGGTGTACTTGAAACTTTAGATATACATAGATCCCGGGCTTCTTTGTCACGGGATTGACATAGGTATTCGTATGTAAACCTGTGGTATGTATGAGTAACCTTGACTGTTTGTCATTTCAACAAGGACCGGCAATCTCTCTGTATGTTATTTCAAATTTTCGGAATTGTGATTGATGAATGATCGACAATTTCAACTCGAGCGCAAATTTGCGCCACATTTCGATCAATATATCAACGCGGGGTGGGTTGGTAACGAACGACCATGATGATCCATAAATGTCTGTCATCCGAGCGGATATTAACCTTCAATTGAATGTTCCCGGGATAGGCGATAATAAGAGAAAAGATTGTTCAGGAGGTGAACAAGTTACATACAAAGGGTAAGGGGCTGCAGACCAGATGAATGGGATACATGACAGAGATGCATGTGTGTGGATATAAGGGTAAGTCAGTCAGTCAGGCCACACTTTCTTGTAGAAAGTTGACGTCAAAATAGCACACAGCATCCAGGGGTATATGGACAAAGGGGTATAGAGCTTCGAAAGATATGAAATGAATAGGATATTCATGTGTGGAATGCCGGTGTCGGTGTCAGTGTACGACGAATGAAGTAGTACTCCACATACATACACAAATTGCCCCCGAGCTCGCAATTCGATTCGTCAATTCAAAGATTCAAGGATTCATTTCCTCAAAATACAACCACAACACAACACAAAAAAAATCGTTCAGTTCTTAACATTGCTACGTACGTACGCTGGAATGGAGAGGCTGGGATGGGATGGGATAGATGGGTGTGAAGTAAGCCAATCAACCTGCGAAGTTTCATTTATGTACATAGTAGTCTCACTGGCCATACTAGGCATTGGGATAGCTCAAGTACGCCT
>JAGGAX010016847.1:0-11749 GCA_017657335.1 Termitomyces titanicus | reverse complement strand
TTCCGTGCCTCGTTTACAACGACTTACAAAGTTCTTGCACGTCGGCTACCTAGGGTGAGCTTACGATGTCGTCCGTTCTCTCTTTGCCGATATCTATTGTCAACATTCATCGTCATTCCTACGTTTATTCATATTTATGAACATTAGAATAACACCTACCCGTCTCGTATTCCTCGTCTATAGCTGACTGTTCACAATGATCTTGCTCAACAATGCTGGGGTCAAATTTGATGCTTCCCCCCACAGCTTGATGTATTCCACCTCTGATCCTGATGCCTTGCGAGTCGCGCACAACAGCGATGCTGAGGTGTTTGTCGGTCATGATATCCCCCGCGACGGCCGTCATATTCGTGTTCTCCACGTCCATGCCGGGGCAATTACTGATCACGGAGATGGAGATGGAGATGGAGGGTTCTAGAGGGGTTGCAACCTGATATTGTTCTTCTGTCATGGTCGCTCAAGGGCAAAAAGTGGCGAAAGCATGGCAATTTCAAAGGTCTTTATAATAGCTCGCAACGAGCAGACATCGATGAATGGCAATGTACTCCGAGTATCATGGTGATGTTCAGCACACGCGCAGTTGAAACCGAATTACGAAAACTTTCGCAGCTGACCGGAATCCTAGGACGGCTAAATAGGCGCTTTGCGAGCATTGAATCGATAAGGGTGATCTCGCAGTCGATGGACAGGCCGATAAACTAATAAAAAAGCAGTACATATACGAAATTGGGGTCAATGTTGGCGCTCATAATGGGATCCTTCGGGTGCTCTAGCGCAGGAGAGTTCTATGACAAAGATTGGGCTGAGAAAACTCGGCGACAGTGAGAAGTTCCAAGTACCAAACCGGACTACCACGTCATATCAAGACAGCATTTGCACCTTTGTTATGTGCATTAAGCGCTGTATGTCCTGAGAGAAGGCGCTCAAGTTGACGGACGGCACCTGCCTGGTGGCTTGTGATGGGCTGTACATGTGACAAAAACTCTAATTTCGCAAGCCAACGTAGGAGCTAAGTACGCCCAAAGGAGATGTGATCCCTCTATGTCGACGTCGAGAGTAGTTAGCTCTCTCGAATAAGGAAGTCGGCGCACCGAGTAAAGCCAGCGACATTGGTTTCGCACGGAAGGGTTCTGTGCGACCTTCCAGTGCGTCCCTTAAGGCTTAATACAGAGTCCAAGACCTTAATAGACTCGTGACGTAAGGATCAGCGCATGCCAGAACAAGATAGACGCTAACATGAATCAAACTGCGATTACACCATCTGGTGTTATGCGATATTCATCGACCAATTACTAGGACAGACTGGACCGTAGTGTATTCGGCACGACGACAGGATAGAGTCATTTCGAGCTTCAGCGAGAAGACAAAGCAGATCAAGACTCAGGAAGTATATGAGGATTAGGCGCATATGGACAGGGAAGGTCGTCCTAGCGAGTTTGGTGCATACTGGAGGCTTTTCTTGCTCTTTCAGCCCAGCCAGGTGACGTGACACGAACTCGAGGAGTCCATTTAGTGAACCCGTGGTGACCGGTGATCATCAATACCGAATCGAGCTGGCTAAGTAGGCTTGGGGGCTTCTGAGGAGCGCGAAGTAATGTGGTCGAACATCAATGTTAACTATCAACACTAGACGATGCGGGGTGTATAGATAGCGTATTGACAAGTGCACGTGCCCCGGATGAATCGTGGGTCCTGCACGTGCTGGGAAATCTATTATAATCTAGGAATTTGAGCTCTCTCCTTCACAATCCCGTGTCAACGGTTGTATACATTTCTCCGCCGAGTCTCATATATAGCTAACCACTCGTACAGTACTCTCGCCACTTCTTCAATTCCACTAGTCCCAAGTCACCGCGTCGACCCTCATATGTTGCTCCGAATGATCATGTCACCATGTTCCGACCAAAAATCAGCGATGAAGTAGCTATATGAACACCCATGGGTCAGCCAGAGCAAAATCATGACGAGGAAATGTACTGTAAGTAATTTCAAAACGGGCGATGTCAGGTTATGGACTTTTTCACTCGTAGTATGCACTCTCTCCTTCATGCTCAGCGCCAAACTACTGTCTTCATGTCTAGGTTATCGACTCTTCGCGTGCCTAGCTCAAGCCTGACGTCCTTCTTCCGCTACTCTTTGGCGCCTGCTCCCTTTCTTCCGTACGAGTTCCTTCTGCCTTCATTAACTTCATCACCCATGCTTCCTTGCGCGTTCCTCGTTCCTCGGTGACTAGGGTAAACATCTTACAACTTCGACCCCTCCACGGTGGTACGCAATCATTGTTTCTTCGATGGATGTACCAACAGACTTCGTGGCCGCGGGACCACGTGGATTCGTCGACTTTCATCGCATTCAGCATTCCGGCAGCCAGTGCATGAACAGATATTCCTCTAGCGATGCCCGCAGTCGCGGTCAGGCCGAACGTCAGATACGCATTGTATGACGTGACATGCTGAGAGTCGATACGACGGAGGCACCATTCTTCTTTCTTCCCCTTGCCTTAAGACTCACTCTGTTTCCTCCCACACATCCTGTGCTACTCTTACAACCGCTTTTAACGGCGTAGAGCATGTCGCTAGGTTGTGTTCCCTCGCCGAGCCTCGGATGTCGTGATTCAGAGTACTATGAATTACGAGACGTGTAGAACGACCCACATTCTATCCTTGATCTCGCTGATAAGGCTTTTCCGGTCCTCTCGCTCCCATCATCATTGATCAAACGAGTCATGTTGATACGCCAGCATGGACGCTTCGTTGACTACCATGAAGCGTTTTTTCCCCGAAGGCTGCCGATAAAAGTCAATGTCAAGCCGGCGGCTTCACATCTAATATCTATTTGGAGAACCCCGAACAAAAATACCAATTTTCCGCCTTTCAACCCGGCGTAGGAGCAACCCCCAGTGCCTTGGATTTTTCTTTCTCCGTATCTCACAACAAAGTCATACAAATCGGTCTTTTTTTCCTTCTCCAAGTGACTCGGGTGGTTGTAGAAAGTTTGGTCTTGCTTTCCTACCTGCACATCTCATCGAAAATATATTTGGCTCCTTCTATCGGGCCTTAGAAGTTTCAAAGACCCAGTATGATGATCCTCTGGACTGGAGGTCCATCCCACGACCATCTGATTATGTCATACGGCGCCATTGAGAGCCATGGGGCCTATTAACACGTTTCGCTTGAAAGGGGATCGCTCTCTAGGCCAATTTCTATAAAAAAATACGTACGGCAACTTTGTTCTCATACAGAATGCAGAATTCTTGTTCGAGTTTAGTAGTTTCTGCGTCACTTACAAGGTTACATACTCACTGCAGGTCTGATCCAGGACCTAGTATGCTTTACTTTCGACTCATGCTTAGCACCTCGTGGGGGCGCGTTTCCGCAGGCTTCCGGGTCCCTTTATCTACCCAATCCAATTTTTCAGCGCTCATTCCTTGCTATTTCCGCGACACCCTGCATGATCCTGACCCCACGACTCCTTTTGCCCTTCCAGTTCCAGAAACATTGTGCCCGTTGTCTGCTTCAACGATACCGAATCCGCATCTCCTCTCCTTATACGGCCTTTCCGGCTCTACGAAGCCTTTTCCCATGGCCAAATCATCGCAGCATATCCAATACCTCGGATTTAGCGCCATTTTTTTGCATTCCCACTCCCTTTTCGCTGATCAGGTTTCGCCCCGTTTATAGAACACATTTTCTCCGTCCATCTGAAGCTCCAATGCCGAGGCATCTATTGCGTTTTCTTATTTCGCACGAGGCATTTTCGAGGCTTCACACCTCTCACGTGTCGTACTCTTTCTGGACCCGATAAGGCTCTGCCGAGTCTAAGTATTGCTCAGCGCTATGAACCAATCTTCTCCAACCGCCTGATACTCTAGGCGTATAAATTGCCGCCCACTGCCCTAAAGACGCCACCTTCAATCCTCAACCGGTTAGATCTCTTGATCACGGTAATCTCATCCGGCCCCTTTTTACTCGTTCGGTATCCGGATGGCACGTTGGCGTCCCCACCAACGGCCATCATATCCGCACCAATGATTTCTGCATCGTGAACCCTGTTCAGTACTGCAATCGAGGACGATTCTGGTGCATCTACAGGCTCAGGCTGCTCTAGATCATCACTGTCGACTTCGTGTTCCACCTCTGCCGTCTGGCCATGATAAGCCTGTGTAGTCGAATGCACCAAGATTGTCTCTTGTTGTTTCGGAAGTTCCTGTTTCTGACTGACTTGCTTTTGAATGTCGACAAGACGTTTTTGAATCGATTCAAGTGTGTCTTGAATTGAGATGCTGGATTGAAGCTAGGAAATCATGTCGGTGAGGCAGAAATATGGGCACAACGAATCACAAAGACTTACACCAAACACATCCAAGGACTGTCTTAAACGCTCACGGTATTCTTGTATCATTGCAATGTCTGATTTGGACTTAATTATGCGAATTAGTCTTCTCTTTGACGTTTGAGCCTTCGTGAATTTGTAAATCTCCTCCAAGGTTCTAATTGTCTTGCATTGGTGTACAGTTATGTCCGAATCTTGAATACACTCACTTTGATAAGTCCCTCGTGTGCTCCAAATATGCCGGTGTTACCGTGTCATTGCGTATGGACACCTTGCCATCATTGCAGAGAATGATGTACACAAGTGCACACGCATCACTTGCAAGTCGTTCAAAAGCATACTTGTTGCTTCTTACGTTCTATTGGTAACCATTCAGTCGTTAAATGGACAATATCATAGTAGTAGTTTTTGAGTTACCTTAACGATCTCGACAATGTTCAAAGCCAAACCTGCAACACCCTGTAAGAGAGGATGGCATATCCTTGTCGCATTGATCAGTGCTGGTAAGACGACATCCAAGGTATCAAGGGTAAGTTCACTAGTGGTCGGCGATGGCTGAGACATCCAGGGTATGGGAAGGTACAGATTGTAATCGGCCATGAGGCTGGTGGCTGGTCGTTTATTGAAGATCACGTTAACACTTGCTAGATCTGGAGCATCAATCCTGGGGACTCGTTTCTTCCTCGAGCTTTAGTAAAACGCAGCGTTCACTCGCTATGCGTTCGTCTGCCAGCGCCAGATAATAACCCTTGAGAAAAATATAGTCAATGTTGGTGACCAAATCGCATCAGCGCGCGAGATATTCCGCCGAATGTTGAGTAACGTCATGACATGTGAGATTTCTTGATCAATTATTGCCTTTCACAGCATTTGATGCTTCTAATACACATCTGCTACTATAAGAATGGACCTACACAGCAGTCCCGTGGTTTCGATGCGATCAATATAGCCTTCCAAGAATTTACATGCCAACAGAGACAGACTTTTTCTGTCAGATCACATACCTGGAACCTTTCGTAACAGCATGCCCTCTGAAAATTATGAGTATATGCCAAAGCCACCTACCGTCTCCGTCTTACACCACGTCCAGGACTCGATCTTTAACAATGCTGATATGATAGCCGAAGACATGGACGTCTAAGTCGCCGCCATCAAGCCATCCTCGAAGTTGGTGGACAATGAGGGAACATTGAAGGAGGGAATGTTCGTAGGCCGCCGCATCAGCAAAACGGCAGCGTTGGTAAATGGCCAAATAAGAACACTTATGAGGAACAAGGCAATACAAGTATTAGTACCCATATATCGGACCTCAAAAAATTAGAAAAGGCTCAAATAAAATGTATTAAGATTGGACCCAAGTTGTTTTATAGCTCACTACATAAGACATCGAATATGTTCCTTATCCCATCATTGGACCCTTGTTATACTGAAGGAATCATAGTCGGAAAACTATATATTGAACGTATATATCAAGCTATTACCAGATGAGATGAACATATCAAGACCAGGCTATACCGTCCACCTATTATAATAATTCCCTGTAATCCACAGCCTTGATATAAATACAGGTCAGCATTCAACTCCGATTCAATTTGGGCTCATCACATCGGGATCCCGTTTGTTCCTCATTGCGACCAGCACCCGCCGCCGCCGCCGCCGAACGCCAATTGGTTTGTATTTCTCTTTGTCGCATCAATACTTGACACTTAATGTTCCTGGGATCATTGTTCCCAGTTTCTTCTCTTCCTTGTGGGATCTCATTGACAGGTCAGGAACAATGTACTATATCTGGATTCTTCTCATTCCATCTTGCATTGATCTGTGTTCATTTCCAGGATTTTGATTTGTCAATACCAAAAAACATATTGTTCTTGGTTCTAGCTTGCTTTCTACAGCAAATGCTGGTTATGCCTGGTAAGTATCTAGCCTTTCATCATTTTCTATTTCAATTTGATCTAATTTTGACCTGTCTGAATTCATCAATTCAACGTAGACTCTGGTTGGACTGGTTTCTCCCTTCGCTCAACCTCATATTACATTGATGGTAAGAGTTTACCAACTCATCAGATTGTAATTGACTAATTACATTTTGCAGACTCTCCCGCAGATACATATTCCCCAATTATCTCACTTCAGGTGATATGTTTTTCCGTCACGGTCCCTATATGTTGTACAATATCTTGTCTCTTCATGATCAGCATACTCTCATATATAGACTAGTGTGTACATAATTTCTCCATCCAACTTCCCTCTACTTCGTGACATAACTTACAGAACAAATCTGCTGTGTTTCTTCAGATCATCTCTGACCCAGATAAATGATCTCAGCAAGATTTTGGTCATTTGGGCATTCCTATGTCTCATACAATTAGTAAACAGGCTCAGATTGAATATAAAAGTGGTCTTTAAGGTATAGACATTAATTATTCTCTATTTCAACACAATCCAAATCACAGATATGCTATGAGCCTATGACCATGCTGTTAACGTCAAACTCGATGTAATTCTTGAAGCTCACCTTCATACTTTTTCTTGTCGAACTTTGCTCCATTTTCTTTAAAAATAAATACATAGTGACATAGCACCAGGCCTAAAATATCATTTTATGGAGCCCCGTGAGCACTGTAGCCAGTATAGGAACCAGATTTGTTGATTGAAGCTTCAGCCACATTGTGTTTGTAAGTGTGTCTGTTGGATCAATTTTACTATTCTAGTAGTTTAAAAGTTGCTTTTTGATGACAACTCACTTCTGCATAGATGTGCTTCCTTGAACCAAGCTGACTATCCTTTCTATGGGACATTCTTTCTTTCTTCCAACTTTCTGAACCATAAGTGCCATGGTAGATTGTCTGCCCATTGTGTCACTGTTCAACTCAGCCAGATTTGACTGAATGTCATACAGGGCATCATGTTGCTAGAGGAGGACCAAGCTGAAGGTTCTCGGGTCCTTTCCTGTATCTTGTCTAGTTGGCATAGTGCTATTGAAGGAGAGGGAGAGGTAGAATGATTTTTTTATAAGAAGAAATGCTGGTACACCCTTGCATATATCAACAATCATGAAACATGATGGCTTACAATTGCTTCTGCAGCCTACTTACCTTGCTTTGAAGTTACGTGCATAGACTCAATGTGAAGCAGCCCTGCAACAATGTCAGATGGCTTGAGAGAATCCACATCACTCACTTTCCCTATCTTGACAACCAAAACTCAAACAACATTGACTTGCAACATGTTGGAAGTGGGAAGCATGGATTTGTCTAATCTGGGACTATGTGCCCCATAAACAACAAGTATTGTATTGAGCTAGTATTTAATTTTTGATATGTTATTCTTTTTTTCTATCTTTCTTGTTCTCATGCAACATAAAATAATTAAGCAGGATATAAGCTAGAGTCCATATATAGAGTATGCTAAAACTGTCAGGGTGCTGTTAGCCTGTAATTACAGGGTTTTTTTATATCATTGTGCCAACATCAGGTGTCAAGACATCAATGTTACTATGAGAGTTATGCTTACAAGCATAGACCACTATTACAGAACTCTATGGTGGATCCATGGCAAAGCTGCCAGTGCCAAATATTGAAGATTGAATACAGACGTGAACAATGTGAACTGGACATCAACTGTTGGATGTCAAGATCAAGCTTCATTTGAAGTGATCTCACTGTTTATGAGTTTTATCCACCACCCCATCACAACATGAGAATGAATCCTTAGTCCCTATATTGCTCCCTCATCAGTACAGCCCACTATTGCTTCAATAATAGTGTGCTTCATTCTTTGGAGTGGAGCTCTTGAGTGCAAGAAATCTAACAGTAACAAGTGCTTCTGCACAGCATTCAGGCATCTGCCAAACATTCATATGATCAATAGTCATTTTTATTTTTGACTTTTGCTTCCCTCCATTAATACTATCTTTCTCATTCCTTCCAATGTTTTCGCTTTTAAGCTTCTGGAAATATTTACTCACATTGCCATCTTCAAATACAGCACTTGCTTGGTACTCTCCAATGTGATGTATGCAACCTGTAAATATCTTCTGAACCTATTCCTGAAAACCTCATACCTCTCAAATATCTGGCTGAGGCCAAAGTGAGTGTAGGCTGGATATATATGGCTCTCTTAAGTTAAATTGCTGATTGATATTACCCACTCTTTCAGCTGACAACTTCTAATAATTACAAATATACAGTGACAACAGTGAGATTAATAGCCTTTATAGCAAATATGTGCAACCTTATTGTATTCTTGGAACTTCTAAAACATCTTCCAGCCATCTCATCTGTATCTATGACCATCTTATACTGTCCAACATATCTATGTCCAGCTTATTGATGAATGGTAAGGTGGTATCCATATCCTATGAAAGCTCATCAAATATGGCTGTCCTCGTATAACAGATGGTGTACTGCCTGCCCTACCAGCATTATGTTTGGTGCTCAAAATGCATCTATAAAGAACATAAAAGTCAACATCTTTGTCCTAATCATGATACAGCCACATATAACCTCATATCATGCCTTCTCCATCAATGAGAAAATTGAAAGCATACTAGATAAGGTGTTGTTGATGGCAATTGACAAATATTTTACAACAAATAACTTGCTTGACTAGGGTGTTTGGGTTCAACTGGGCCAAGAGGCTCCAAAAATATTGTAAAAATAATCTTAATAATCCAAAAATTCTATTTCAATCTTTGTAGCAAAGTTATTGTAAATTGACTCCACAATGTTATTTGAGCAGTCTGTGCAATAAAATCTTAGAAGAAATTAAGGAAGGAATCATAGAATTAATTCATTCTTTTTTACAATTTATAATATTTATTAATTTCTTTTGATATTTGAAAAAGAAATGAACAAGTATTATGATTGCTCTTAAACCTTGATCAAGTTTGGCAGTTATTTAGGCTGGCAAGAGAGTCTATTAAGGAGGTGACTCCTATAGAATGCATTGCTGCATCTCAATTGCTGCAGGAGTTCCAGTGGATTGCCCACTTCTCCCATCGGAACATATACAACCAGGCAATAGTACAATTGTCAGAGCTAATGACAGTGTGTTCACTTAGCTATATGCACTGATGTATTATTAGAAAAAAGAAATAGAGTGATGAAGGAAGCCGGTTTACCACAAATGGTCAACCACTTCAACATTGACCAATGAGTGCATTCTATACTGCATCATGGCCATTCTAGGTCTATGAACTTGTATTCTGGTATTGCTATCAATGCATCTATGTGCATTGAATAGCAATCCACATTGAGCTGTATTTGATGAGGGCATTAGTGCTCTTTATGGCTAGTGCAGCAAGGATTATCATCTGGGCCACTGTTGTGGCACAACTATGCCTCTACCAGAAGGCCATTGAGGCATATGAGCACTTTCCTCAGAGTGCTACATTTATGCCTATCTCATCAATGCGGTTCACTCTGCATCGATTTCATGTTGAACATAATCAGATTTACAATTGCAAAGTCAATGTACTTCACCATCTTTTAGCTAACTATATCCCTATGATGTGGGTTAACCACTTTTACCCATATAGCCTGTGCTACCTGGAATACCACTAGCTAGATTCATATGAATCTGTATATGTTGGCTGGTAATGACTGCTATAGGCATTTACAATGCTACAGAAAGCCACTGATCATCAATGGGTATAATGAATAGTACTCTCCCACTTTGAATAACCAAGAACACATTCACATTCTTATCCAAATCCTAGAGAACACAAGTCACTGTCCTATTATTCATGATTAATATGTGTCCTTTGAGAAACATCCGATTTTTGACTCTCTCTTGCAGCAGCCCTATTATTTGATCCAAGCTGTGATTGAACCGTCTATGCCACTGCCAGACCCTGACATCTCCATGACATTTTGCTCAACCTAATTAGTGTTCATACCAGACGCTGGCATTCATATTACACCAGCAGCTACTCTATCTACCTTGGCTAGGCCATTAATTGGCTTATCCCAAGTCAATCTAGCAAGCAATGCTGCTAGTGGAATCTGTATATGTTGGCTGTTAATGACTGCTATAGGCATTCACAATGCTACAGAAAGCCACTGATCATCAATGGGTATAATGAATAGTACTCTCCCACTTTGAATAACCAAGAACACATTCACATTCTTATCCAAATCCTAGAGAACACAAGTCACTGTCCTATTATTCATGATTAATATGTGTCCTTTGAGAAACATCCGATTTTTGACTCTCTCTTGCAGCAGCCCTATTATTTGATCCAAGCTGTGATTGAACCGTCTATGCCACTGCCAGACCCTGACATCTCCATGACATTTTGCTCAACCTAATTAGTGTTCATACCAGACACTGGCATTCATATTACACCAGCAGCTACTCTATCTACCTTGGCTAGGCCATTAATTAGCTTATCCCAAGTCAATCTCGCAAGCATTGCTGCTAGTGAGGTGCCAATGAACAAAGCAGTTGGTGCAGACAGAGACAGTATGTCTAGTATCATACTAGCACCAACTTCCTAGGCCAATCAAATGGACCAATTCTACCATATACCTCTTGATTTATTATATTCAGCATTATAATACCTGGTTAATATTTTGATGTTGAGATCAGTATAATCTCATCCGACTCAGATGGCCAGCAGATCAACCTTTATGGTAGCTAATATGTCTGGCAGTGAACCAGCTGAGCACCATAAAAAATATTAATGAAGTTGGTGGAGAAACATCACTAGAATGCAGCTACCAACTCTAGCAATTCTAGAACAGAGAAGGGTATACACTGATCAGATAGGTCAGGTTTACTTTATATTGAGAGACATTCCACTAAGTTGCACAGCTTAGTGGAATATCTCCCAACATGTTTATGTAATGCACCATGTTACATGTTCACTGTGTTGTAAATGGTGATGCTACTGCAGTCCAGTGCAAAGCAGGCAGATTAGATAGGCCAAATTTGTCAGGGGACCATCCCTTTTTGGTTCTTTCCCCTTTTGGGCACCAAATCATTGGTGCACTGATGACAAAGCAGTGGACATCTCCGGAGATTGATCCCATCATTTATCTTGTGATCCCTAAAGACCAGCCCATGGCTATCTTCAGAGTTCTGATTGTTTTAGGGATATGCCCCTTCAGGGCAGTCTCTTGTTTTGTGAGGCTGATGTGTACTGTACAGTTGGTTCCCACACATCCAGCGTCCTCCAAAGTGTCGCTCCTGGCATAAGAGATCCCTAGACTTGTTCTCTTTGGATCTTCATCTGCCAGGTATGTAGCTATGCATGTACCTACATATACAGTACTCAATATACTTTAGATCTCCCTCTGCCAGTCATGTGATTGAGCCACCGCCTCCAGAGGTTGCCCTTACAGCAGAACAAGTCTCTCTATTTGGTCTGGGAGCCCCCTGTAGCTTGCCTGAGCCTGTCTTCTTGCCCCTA